>JTDE01002967.1:21844-51098 GCA_014338405.1 Paragonimus skrjabini miyazakii | reverse complement strand
CTAAACTCATTATATGAACTTCCAGGAGGAATGTTCCATCTAGCTTGTAACGACTGCAGGGATTTCTCCGATATCCAATGTCTGTTCAATCCACGTGCGCCCGTGCCGCATACGACAGTACCTGCTTCATAAACTGCCTGTGAGAAGTGAGTCCAGTAGTTATCAGGATCTTCGGAGTGAAAACTACTAAGACAGCTTTCTAACCTGGTTTGATACTTATGCTTTGCCGACGATATAACCAGCTTCTCAACAGCCAGTCGTTGCCCACCAAAAGTAAAAACAAAACGACAACGTGCCAACGAATGATCTGAATCCAAATGTGTGCTCCAATAAGAACGACAGTCCTAAATCGAACCACGCCACCCATAACTAACAGATATGTGGCCTATCTGAGACCAGGCTTGGTTCGCAGGAGGGCGCCAAGTATAGTAATGACGTGCACAATGCCTAAAGCTAGTGCTAGCTAACAATACCTTACGCTCAGCGCACAGCTGCAACAATCGCCCGCCATTATCTGAGCGATGTGATGCTATCCCAAACTTGCTACCTAAACGAGATTCGGCCTCATCAAGGCCAGGACGACTATATCAGAACCATGTGTTGACCGAAAGAGAGCGGCCAGATCCGAATTAAAGGCGTCTGTGACACCGGTGTCACTACAGTCAGTTGGAGCGTAAACAGACATAATGAAAAGATTTCTGAAAGTTTGAGTCTACAGCTTGCCTTAGCAGAACCTGACAAGCGGACAGTCCAGTATTCTGTTAACAGAAATCCAATTTACCAATGCGGCTGCGGCCGTCGAGCTGGACTAAAGCTACTCCACCCTGATCGGTAGCGGAGGCCGTGGAGTCACCCGAAGTGTATAACCAGCATCAGGTAGACAGTGCGGGTGTTGGTAGTTTCACACGTTGAGAATTGTCCCGGATTCTTGTCTCTGAGATGCGTCACAGGTCAACATTCAACAAGTCTAGCGTTTGTACGATAGCGGCCTGTCCACCTATCTGTTTTAAAGTGCGAACTTTGAAAGCACCTATATTAATTCGCATTCTAGATCTAAGCAAGGAACGAGAGAGAGGCCTGAGGCTGAATGGTAAGAGATGGGACTTACCGATGGTTAACTATGTTTGTTGTGGGACCTGCAGAGTAATTACTAGAAATGGGGCTAGGGAGGGGTTCTTGAGTACTGAATCAAGCAGAATATAAAACGAATGATGTTTATCCAGTCAACTAGCCGTTATCATACCACGTCTGGACTGCCTCTATTATCAAAGCACTTGGACCAGGCGACAACCCTCAACGTAGTAAGGCCTCCGGAAAGTGCCTTACTTCTCAATGGATAACTGATCGCTATTTTGCCCCGCACCAATTGGTTTATTATGCTCTTTGGCATTAATATTGCATGTTCTCCTCTCACCGTGCCATGTCATAAAGTGGCATTACGGCGATGAGCCGGATCGGAAGTATGTGGAAAGCAAGGACCGCGTAGACGTACATAGGTGATCCAAGTCGTCATTCTAAGGTGAAACAGCAAATATCTTAAACGTCCCCAACGTCTTTAGCATGATCGGCAACAAACCTGGGCAACCAAAGAAGACATAGAGTGCAAGCGAAGTGAGGTCTGAAATGTGCGGAAGGGGACTGCAGAGACCAAAGGCGAGGGACAAGAGTGCGGACAGCAAACAAAGCAAAGTTAACAACCAGCAGCCGCTGCGTGCATCGAGTCACCCGTTTCAAGAGGTGCTAAGGACGGACAAAGTGGATATTGCATGTAGTAACCCTGATAGTAGCACGTAAGTGATCAACAATGGTGCTTGCTCTTAATTCAACCATGACAAAAAAGCCGTGGTTTCTGGGTGAACTGGGACACTGCACAAGTCATTCGTACACTACAACTCAACAACCAATTTACACGCGAATGCAGGGTGGCATCTGCGAAACGACTCACACTGACCTGATTTATCAACTTTCCTACTCTCTGGACGACTCGATTGATCAACGATAGCAATCATGACCGACTGATCACCATTAGAACTAACGCCACCCGGTACGCATCGTACGAATCACAAGCGTGACCTATAGTGACCGAATCAGACAAACTTTTTAAGTTATCTACGCAGTCATCGTTTGTTTAGCTCTTACGACAGTCGTATGCCACAACAACGGGTAATGCACGGTGTAAAGACAGTGGCTCTTATGATTCTGCCGTAATCATCATAATCATAGATAGCAATACATCAGTGATTCTCACCGATGTCACACAACCATTAACAAAAAAAACCTTGTACAAGAGAGGAAAAAAGGGAAGAGAAAGGAACCTAAGTACTAAAACCAATAGCTACGTCTAAACGGAAACATTCAAGGTGCCTACACTTTACAAATGCAAACAAGCTGTGAAAGTAAGGCTTCATCAGCAAGATAGCTTCCTTACGGTTTTCAGTGCTCCGCGTCACACAGACAACTCGGACAAACAACGATAACATTTATGTCACTGAGCTCGATTAGCCGCCATCTCACTCAACGTCTCCAGCCAACCAAAACAAATTTTCCGATAAAACTAGGAAGTTAGCGACTAATGTAACCGACATATTCACAAATGAACAGCAAACGTAACAAGAGCTTGGAAATGACTTACAATGCGCCCCGTGCAACGTAGGCATCCGGATTTGTCGGTTCCACTTCGATAGCAAAATTATAGCATTGCAGTGCTTCGCTATTCCGACCCTCTTTAAAATACTTCACGCCTTGTGCCACGCTAAAGTCGAAATAAAGCACAATTTATGAAAGCGGACAGAATGGACATACTGGTTAGGGCATTGCACCGCATATGATAATTTATAAATCATAAAACAAAATGAATGCCACGCTGGAATCAAAGTAAGAAAATTGATCAGCCATCAAATCTCAGAATTACTGATTCGTCCGGGCTTATGGTTTACATCTGACTGACTTGCGTGTAGACATTTATTCTACATATTAAAAGCATCGAAATAAGACTCGCCGCTTACTCGTGTAGAAAGCTCACGTGCTAGCCATATATAACATTTCTGAAACAATGGACTCAATCAACGTTTCACTATTTGCCCGACATCTGGGAACAACGTAGACATCAGCGTGTGGAGTACAGATGTCAAGTATGCCCCTTGTGGTTTAACTGTGGAAAATGGACACTAAGACCTACGAGAGGTTGCTTGTGACATTCAGAGAACCTTAGATGTCACAAGTACAAAATAAGTTCAAAAAGCTTAACAAGATCGTAAACATCCTACGTACTGCTTCATTGAGAACGTGAGTAGCTGATTGCGTCGTAGTTCACAGGCCATTTCTGATTTGGGTAGACGGATTCTGTTTGGGAAAAAAATAGAAAAACAACGTCAACCAAAGTATCGTGAGTTGTGAGTAAAACAACAGCACAAGACCGGAACGTACCAATCTCAACTGTTTCAAGTCTCACACTCATGTTTACAGATACAATAAAAAATACAATGAGTACAGTGCGTGGTATTTTTAGACAAACACAGTGAGGTTCATGTAACTTGCGTGAGCAGGACCACGTCTGGAATTTTAAACCTCATATACGGGATAATCCGAAACAGAGCTTAGTATTCAATGCCACTACAACTCTTCATGATCTACAGCTGAAGCAACTCACTTGTAGAGGCTTGGTATCGAAATATCCGTACTGAGCGATGCCGCTACAGAACTGACAGTG
Organism: Paragonimus skrjabini miyazakii; assembly: GCA_014338405.1. Lineage (NCBI taxonomy): Eukaryota > Metazoa > Platyhelminthes > Trematoda > Plagiorchiida > Troglotrematidae > Paragonimus > Paragonimus skrjabini miyazakii. The sequence goes on along the minus strand of JTDE01002967.1, from coordinate 47,389 downwards.
CTTAAACACATCTGTCGCCAATGACAGCAGTACACTAATGCATAGTTGCTATAAGATAGTGGAAACAGAAGCAAGCCGTAGTTTTGGAAACAAGAGGAACAGAAGGAATAGGGCCCAACGTACAAAACCCCATGTCTAAACTCAAACATCAAAATGCACACAACTTGCAAACGAACTGCAAATGATAATACGACTTCCTGCTGCAAGACAGCCTGAAACATTCTCTGCTTTGCAACCTTCGTTGCACTAACTTCATAGATAATTAACATAGACGCCAACGTTCTCACAACTGAGTTCAATTGACTGGCACCTCCCCAACGTAGCTAACTATCGGCTTTGAGTAAAAAGAGCCCCAATGAACCAGTAGTGCCAAACCCACCGCTAATTGAGTCAATCACACCATGCCGAATTGCCGCTTATTTTGAGCATCGCATCGATCGTCTGCAACACCGGCAGAGAGTTTTCGGTGTAGTTTGCTATAGTTGTAACATTGCTGACCACCTTAATCTATGCGTCACATAAGATTGAGCAAACGAGCTCATTTAACCAGTAGAGCAGGATATTAATATCTCAACCACAGCGTTGCCGATCCGTTGATTCCACTTAATGCACGCGACTTGATGTAGACACTGATGGATGGATATTCGAAAACTAGTTGCGTCCTTCATAATGAGTGACGACTCTTCGAAACGGTAAAACAAACCTCATAGCTATCTCATATTCCCAAACCTTGGGCCTCACACAACTCTCTTTGTCGACAGAATTAAACCTGATTAGCAGATTGCTTTAACCTTGCAGATAGGTACTTTTTCAGTGCCTTCGCCGCTACTAATGCAGCTTCTCATAAACCTGTCAACGATGTTCACAATTCAACTAGTTAAAAACGGAATAGAGCGACTACTGCAGTCTGGTGGAAGCGTCTTATAGTTTAAAGCTGAACATCGCGTCTAACTTTTTTGCAGAGCGCTAAATATTGCCTAACGTCAACTGCGCTGCTCGGAAAGTGTCAAACAGCAACATAGTCAAGGTCGGTGAGTCATCCATTGGGCAGGAGGTTTACGTCGGTGTGCTGTGAATTCCGTCGCCTTCCACCAAAGGTATAAATAACAAAATCAGCGAATCCTCACTATCATTTTCAGCTTTCAGCGATAATCATGGGTACAATGGATCGGGCTGCTACTGGTATGAACGGCGGTCAACGAGATTGCAGAGTGACAAGTAAGAACGTATAGCGAAAAAAGACGATGACCCCTTCGCGATGAAGACAGTCCCAGAGTGCACGACGGACAACCGAGTTAAAATCGGTATTTGAGTCCAAAAACATCATAACGGTTAGCTGAGATAAGGAGTGCCGACTGAGCAGTGTCTGACACAAGGTGAAAATATAACTGACACACTCGGGACTAGGCCGGAAAATTGCCTGTTCTCCTCTAATCTGGTTCTCATCGTGCTTTAAAACCCTCTATATCATGAAACCCGTAAGCAGCTTGGATATAACAGAGACAGGGCTAATATCTCTGTAGTTGTCACATAACGTCCTGGCACCTTTTTTGAAAGTGGGAGTGATATGACAAACACTGGTCATGAGGCATCTTTTCAGGTTTTCCTATGGAAAGGAGTATGGTCAATTCAGACAAGAGCCTTTCAACAACATCTTTAAACAGTTAGAGAAAGAGGGTGCGTACCTGGAGTTTTATCACGTTTCAATAACGTAAGCTCCATAGATAAATTTCCATAGCTGAATGAACTGGCTCAGACCAGTTGAACTGCTCTTCGAAGTGCACGACCCATTTTTCAAGTCTCCACGACAGGCTGTAGATTCCTGAGCCAACTTTTTCAAATGTAGTCTTATTAACATCTTGTCGACGGCCGATGCAACCACGAATCAGTGAAAACAGTGCCCGTTCATTACCCAATATATCATCTCCATCCCTTCGGTTTTCTTGGATAAATGAGTTTTATGGTCCTTACGCAATCTCTTTGGGAGTCGGGGTTTCAGTTCACGGCGACCCTTGTCAGATTCGGAATCAAGGGATAAGTCGACGTTTATTTATAGCCGTGTCGAATCAGCAAAAATCCACTTCTATCGTATCTGCAGCGATCCTTTGGGGAAAAAAACTTCTCATAAGTGGTTCGCACACCTGTTGAGAAATTTGCCTAGTGCTCGCTTGGGTCACTTCATTATTTTGGTCCGAACAGTTTAACTATTAGTGTCACTTGATTTCCAAGTGACCTTTATGGTTGTGGGTAGATGACCTCTGAATAAACGAAAAACCAACACGGACCCAAACAACGGTATGATTCGAGTCAAGGTAGCTACTCCAAAATGAGCGACAGTCTTTAAGAGAGTGGTGCCACTGACAGCCAACGGCGATAAGATCAATTTGCGTCCGTAGGTTGCACAGGGTGATCTTTCTGTGACAAGTTACCGTCGTTTGTGCTGAAATGCGCTAATTGATAATATGAAGTCCGTGAGATGCGGATACTCACAACAATTGACCGCGATTGTCAATGCATCGCTCAAGGACACTAAACATGGCACTCGGCCGTTTCTCGTCTAAAGGCGACCGAGTTGTGTACTCGGCAGGCACAGCCGAGTACTTAATTTGCTTTAGAAGACCAAGGAGGGTACCGTTCTTGATAGCGACTGAACTATTGTCTGTTGGAACACATGCAGACATGACGAAGTAACAACGTCCTTCTGGGCCGTAGTAACTGACTGGGATCCAACCAAACAGGTTCTGCTCCGCCCTACACGTGATTACGATCTCACCTCCAGTGTAACCGCGAGATTCGGCTTCATCGTCACCAGAAACCCTGTGAAAGGATTACCGACTCACAGCAATATCTAAGGACAAAGTCAAGTGAAGAACAATGTTGGGATCGTCAGGGTGCGTTTCCGAGACAGCACACCCAGTTCCAGACGCGAGGAAGGGGTGTTCGCCGGAGCTGTTTGCCGATTTATTTGTCGGAGAATGCGGACATTAAAAACAGCGCTGTTTACTGGTTGTCTTGGCTTCAAGAGGTGGTAGCTAGTAGTACAGGAGGAACGAGGTGAAAGCGAATGGTCTGGTCTGCCAGAACAACGATAGCCTTACACTTCCGGTGATTCACGATGCGATAGGGGGTTAACTTGAGGGATACTATTCCGAATCTCTGATCCACTAGATGACGGGAGATATCGTTTTCTTGGAGGACCCTACCCGAAGCCAATGACTCAAGAGCCTGACTCACATGGCAATGAGGGGCTTGCCTAGCCTGAGTGCGCAATGAATAAGACGTTGATGTCTCATTCCGGGCACTGATGCGCGCAGTGGATGTACTGGAAGCTACATCGGGCTTTTGCGAGCTATCAGACGTCTTCCCATCGTACTGGATCATACGCCGGTGGTCACGGTCAACCGTTGGGCGATCGGAGTGCTTTTGTTTGAGGATACTTTTTCTAACCCCCTTCTTCCTGATACGGAAGACAGCAGTGCCGCAACTATAAAAATAGTTATGATGTATGCCCACAGAATCGTGCCTCATTGCCTAGACACTCCTACGTGGTCAGCAGTGCAACAACGTCTTCAAGAAAGTCACTCGTAAGTTCAAGAATACAAACAAGGTCAACTTTGTGACAAACCAAATATCCAGAATAGGCAATAATTCGACCAGAAAACACGAACAGCTTTGGATTTGATGGCGAATCGACGAACTTCATCCTAAAGCAACAAGGGATTCACATTCGATTGAGGTGTCATACCTGACTGTTAGTGGTATCATAACTGATTTGCCAAGTATTTCAGCAGTGAATTCAGAACAAATTACCTGGGCTTCTCGTTCGAGACCCAGATTCTTTTTTGTAAGTAAACGTGCGAATTTTTTCTACAGACGACTAACTTAGCTGTCTCAGCAGTCGAGGTATGACTGAACAGTGGAACTGTTTGATACCCACCTGACTAGACAGATTTCGACTTTCCTCAGAAGTGATTAATGACACATGTGAGCTGCCTGAATCTCCACACTGTAGACTATTCTCTGATAGGGATGAAGTCGCCACTCATGTTTTGCGTGGGAAAACCAAGGACGGATGCTTGAGACTGAAGTAGTTGGAAATTTGTCCTCTTTTGCAGTGCACTATCCGCAAACTTGCTGCAGCCATGTTAGTTACACACTGCTCTCACATTTCGCTTATTGCAGCAGGCTTGCATGACACTTGTACCAAGCACCTCGATCGCCACCAGCGTCGGTAAGGTAGAAAAAAAAGATGGAAGGCTTTAGTTACAAACGTGCTGCGCTGTACATGGTTTTCGTTTTCAGTATCTAGCTCCCGGGTTTTCTGCGAATGTGCTTCTTTCCTTCAATGCCTAAACATCCATTGTGAACTGCTGCAATGTCTTTCGGAGTTCCTGACCGACTAGTACCCCGTGATTGTCACGGCCACTGTTGATGGTGTTGGTTTTTGTGCGGCATGTGACAGTTGGAAAATATCCTTTGGATTGGTTATCGTGTCGAACCTAACTCACCAACGTTGGACGCGGACGGTGGGAGAACTGATTCGTTAGCAGATGCCTCTTCACCGCTGGGCCAAGGTAGACAAGAGCTTTGCTTAACAAGCCTCGGAGCGTAATGTCAAAGGTTCACTGTTGTTACAAGCTGAACCGCTTGACCTCTGACGGTCGATCGGGCAGCAGAATCCAGCAACTAGAACGTCCTTCACGACGAATCGCCTTAATTTGACAGGGCCCTTTCGTGCCGCACCCAAGACTTTCTTTGCCATGTCACTCACAAGCTTCCGCGAGGAAACAAGCCTACTGCTATCAGCCCTAAACCCGGCCGCATAAGCGATGTCTGTGAGGTTCCCCAAAAAATCCCCAATGCGTCGTCTTCGAATTGGCGAGGATACTGATTGTCCAGAAGTCTGCTGGTACGAAGAGTAGTCCAGCACGGAAACTCAGATATACAAAACGAAGTTATCATCACCAACAAAAGTCCATCTGCATGTGATGAGAGACGAGGTTATAATCCACTTGATCAACGCTTGAGTAAACAGATTCCGGTTCCAAACAGCGGCCCACGGTTCTGTGTGGAAAACGGGTGACGAGTTCATCTCTGTCCCTTGTAAATCAAGGGAGTAGTTCTTAATGTACATAGTCAGACAACTTGCTACTCAGGTAGTCAAGTATGATGGTAATCCTCTCACTACACATTCAGCTCTTTCTGTTAATAACACAGGAACAATGACAATAGTAAAATAAAGAGTAAATGCAGTGTGACCAGTCGCTCGTACTCGTAGTCATAAGGACAAACGCCTCTCTGATGAGCAACGCTTGTAAAAAGAAAAGTTGATGTGGGAGCAAACAAATGGATGAACAACAGGAACTCAGACCGGTGGATAGCAATAGTGGTCAGCACACAATATAAAAACACGAAATACATCATGGTCACCTGCTTCACCTTAGACAAACGATTTCCAGTAGTCTCATGCCTCCTTTCACTTTGCTGCCGAACGACGGTCTGCTTTTCCCCATAGTAACGAAGCACTTGCCAACCAAAAAAGGTGAAAGGTAGATCGAACCTAACCAAACATCTAGCGCGCTACAAAAAGTGTATTCAGTCGTACACAGATTAGAGAAAATGAGGCTTCCGAAACGGAAGACTACGAAACAATCCACAGTCAAATCGGAAAAACTGATTTGTTAACAGTGAACAATAAGAAACGACAGGCTTCAACAGTTTGGATATGCAGCGTGACGCTGATCACTTACAGGCTGGATAGTGTCAGTAAAGATGAACAGCACTTGGAGCCAGAACGTGCGCTCATAGTCAGCACGGTAAGTAATGAGCAGTCTGGAGTTTGAATGAATAAACACAACTGCCGTTCGACTAAAGAAATAATCAGTGGAATTAACCAGCAGATTGGAAAAGGTATTCAACTGTGCTCAGCACATGACTACTCAAATATGAATTGCCGAATAAGTCGCCGATCGACACAGTGTAGCTGAGAAGTGTGCTTTCGATGGTTTATCGCCAGCTTAAATACAACCTATTTGCGTGAACTTCCCGATCGGATAAACCAATATGGAACAAGTGACATCCTGATCGCTGCACAAGTTTGCGTGATCACGTGAGCTTAGTTTTACTTTGCTTATCCTAACGACAATTGTCCTGTTAGTTCTATTTACATAACTGTGATGCAGCCAGTCTCACGTATCATTGAAAACGAGCTTGCTGCATAATTCTGACTACCATTGGACTTTTTAACCGAATGAAAGTGACGATTTGAAACATTTACAACTAACATTCTGGTTCAACAGGAAGTACGTATAGTGGGAATACAAATAGAAAAATTAATACCCACTTGTTGAAACAAGTTAGTAAGGTGCAAGCTGAAGATCTGGGTATGCCCATACGAGCACACAGAACCTGCAGGCCATCAGGGTTGCGAAACTGAGGAGTCGACTCCAGATAAGCCTCATAAGATTTTCCATCAAGATTCTGAAGTTTTCTGGAAAATATTGAAAACTGACATGACTAAGGGCTCCGTAAATTGAACACTGATAGCACAAATCAAATAAATCAGCTCAAGTATCATCAGACGAGATGATTATGTGTAGTCACGAGGGGTAACCGAAACTTCACGTCGAAAGCACATAAGTTCAGCGTCATACATCAATCCTCGTGTAGCGCGGAATGTCACAAACGACACACAATTTGATATATAAATGAGCAAACCGCTTGTAAGAAGCAAGTTAAGATAAATGAAATATAACGACTCAAGGAAAAATAGGCAAAGAAAAAGATGTATAAATACATGAAGATATAACCAACAGTCTGGATTGTTATATCTTCATGTATTTATACGTCGATTGCTTTGCCTATTTTTCCTTGAGTCGTTATATTTCATTTATCTTACCTTGCTTCTTACAAGCGGTTTGCTCATTTAAATATCAAACTGTGTGTCGTTTGCGACATTCCGCGCTACACGACGACTGATGTATAACGTTGAACTTATATGCTTTGTAGCTCTTTAGACATGAATTTTCGGTTACCCCTCGTGACCACACATAATCATCTCCTCTGATGATACCTGGGTTGTTGATAGAACAAAAACCAGACTGTTGGTTTGTGGCAGTTAAGCATCGGTGTGAACCACTGATGTATTGCTGTCTATGATGATGATGCGACTGTTGGTTAAGTAAAGGACATGCATTGTGCGCAATTATGGTATCGTATCACTGGCATTTATTTATTTATTGTGTCGGAGTCTGCTATGACGGCCGCGTTAAGCCTACCGATGAAGTCTCATTTATCGCGGTCGTTTGTCACCACTTAGTGAGTGACCACTTTCAGACAGAATCCGAGAGCACATGGCACGCGTCCTGTGAGTTAAGGCAAAATTCTCAAGACATCCTAACAATCGATGACATGTAATGAAGTGTCGCAGCGAGTTATTTATAATCTGCGTAGCCCACAATTACGTTAGTAACCGAACCCCGTGAGCAACAGTAATTACACACGGAGGACGAGCATGTTTGATTTGAGGACACCACTGCCGTTTTGAAACACTGTGTCACTGATAAAGACTATTTTCCACCGCTACTGCACACTACAAGTTAGCAAAAGCTGAAATCTAGATGGATAATCCGCAGTTAAAACGTTCACAAGCAGTGAATTAAATGAAATGAGTTATTCAAAGACAGATAGCTACGACTCACTTGTAATGAAGTGGCAGATCATCATCGGTAATGAGGCCCTGGAAACAAACGGAAAATGAACGAGCTATGTCGGCGAAACAAAAAATTTACCAGCTTGAGGTCGCCGTAAAGATCACGGTTTAGCATTTTCGGGTTCATGCTAAGTATCAGGCGGCCGGTCGGATGAACATCGAGGATGAATACTGAAATAAAGAATAGAAATTGTAAGATTTCTTATGGCGCAACTATGGCAAGTTAATGCGTTCATTTCAAACCCAAGACAGTATGCAGTACGAAATTAAGTCAATTTCACACACCAGAAATATTTCACAGCAACGACATGGAGATTCATTCATAACACCACGGAGATGTTATTAGATCTAAATTCTCCCGGCTATATGAGCATTAGGGGATTGGCTAATTCGCGTTTTAAAATGTTGTGTAGATCCACACATGCGCCTTTCAACAGCACAAGTTGACACACTGTGTGCCTTTTCCGTCTGATGTATTAAACTCAAGCAACTACACCGTACCAGAGCCCCCAAGATGACCTTTTAATAAAAAAATTTCAGAGACGGCAGTGGGGATCTACATCGAAATTAGCGATACTCTTTCAGGCCAATCAAAAAACTGAAGAGGAGCCCCGTGATTACGGCATAACAGCTAATTTCGCTACCAAAAAAGAACATCCTTTTTTTCGACGTGAGATGGTTCCAAGCATAGCATACATCAGCACTAATATCGATCAGTTGTTCCACAGACCTTCACTACAGTTACAGTGTTTAGATAATTGTTTACGTCGGAGCTAGTGCTACTTATGAACGACTCACGGCATAAGTAGATGTGTTCACCGAGGTAAGCTTGTTCATTAAACCCTTTGAAGCTACGCAACTCGACAGCCTTTAAGTGCGTCGGTCCGCCAAACCCAGAGGAAAGGTAAATAGAAAGCAAGTCGAATTCTAACCGGGTGGTGAGTGCACCACGCACATCCCTACCCTGCAGCAGGTAGTGAAGCACCAACATATCTATAAACAGCCAACGGTTGTGATACTCATAAGCTTAAAGGTCGTTTTTGGTTCGGTAACTAGTAACGCGCTTTGGAGTTGCTTTCTTCGCAAATAAAACCGATAAAATGCTGTGGATCTCCTGAGATTTTCAACTACTCAATTCATAAACAAGAGAATTTACGAACAATTATTTCGAATAGGTGCTGATAATCGAGTATGGTTTATCTCCTCCTCTTTGTCTTGAATAATAGTCGGGAAGGTGAGGTTGGGGAACAGCTGCATCCCGAGTCGTGATATCCATGAGAGCGGCTCGAAACTGAGAGCGTACGTTTAAAAAAATGATTAGCACGGAAGATGGTGACGATTACGCCGTCTAGCTATCCCGAAAAAAAATGGGAGACTAGGCTGACCTGTAGGAAATGCGATTCATACAGTGTCATTTCGACGCTGGGGCGTATCCACCAATAACTCCTCTATTATAGGCGGTCACCTTAACTGTGGACTGATTACTTACTTTAATGACACCACGTCAGCTTAAATTATTGTTGAGGTACTCGTGAATGGCCAAAGTACATGCTGTCTACATTAAATTCCGTTGTCTGCGGAATAGAAAAAAGACTTGGTTATCATCAAAATCCCTGTGTGCGATCAAATTTGCTTTCCAGTTAGAAAACGTGTCCTGTATGTGAGGAAGATGTACACAAATTTGCTGTCCTACTATCGTAAATCTCTTAACGTAACCACGTGGAAGTGATCGCACGAGCAATGCGACCGGTTGCCGGCGAGGAGTTCGAAAAACTTCGAACAAACAACAGAAGCGCAGCCCGTAATGACTGAACCATGAAGTCCGCACGCTAAGTGAACATTTACCGCAATGAACATCATCCATGGAAGCCATAAGTGGTTGGACAAAAACAAGGTGATGAAGCAACAAGATGGTCACAAATCATGAAAGCCTTAGGCACTTTGTGGGTCGATGGATATGTGTCGACCGTCGAGTCGGAAATTTCACGATAACTTGAATAGCTTGCTACAAACGTTGCTCGACATAGAAGGGTATCGCAATCAGTGGTGTACACATTATCCCTGTCGCTTGCATGCCTAATGTGGTAGATTTCGATCACTTTTGCTTCCTTCACATAATATTCATCGTCATTGTTGTACTGACCGGCGACCCGAACCACGGTACTACATGGTCAAGCATAGTGCTGTTCATGTACGTAAGTAGATGCTACATCCAAGCTTGAGATCGACATCTGTTGGAGAACCCTGGACAGTAGCTCAGACTCACTAGGTATGTTGCAAGATGTCGGTGGGCCTGCACTTGTACCTCGGGTTGCGAGCTCGCGCGGCCAAGATTAGTGCTATTTTTGGATGTCAATGGAACCAGATTGAAGATGAAAACTGAACTGCTTGTCAGTAGTCATGATGCCGCTTTGCGAGAAGAACCAAACAGGAAATCACCAAAGCACTTAGATTCTGAACCGCTTTCAGTTGGAATGTCAAAACGGTACTTTGTGGTCAGAGATAGTTACGAACATTGAGCTACTCTGCAAGTGAACTTAGATTAATGGTGTCAACTTCCGTGGCTGCACGTAAGTAAGATGACCAAGGAACAAGGTCAGATGCCGTACGAGTAACTAAAAACAAGCAAACGAAACCCAGGTAATTGGTAAAAGTGATGCCATCCAAGTAAGTCTTCCACTTCACAATGGAGATCTCAAGAGGATGCAGTCATGGACTTAGTCTGAGAAAGTGGGATGCGAACCGGGACTTGATGACTCTGCTACCGTTAGCCCAAATGCACGGTAAGCAAAGGAATCAACGCCATGGGTCGCTGTAACGCGGCTGTGTGGTGCTGAGACGAGTACGGCCGCAAATGCGCCGAGTCTCAAGCAGATAAATCACGGGAGCCTCTAGAACGAACCGGCAAAAAGATGGCAGTTGTGTTAGGCAAGTTAAAGTCAGTTAACTACATTTGTCACTTGCAGCAACCAATCTCTGGTTATTCGTGGACCATTACAGCTTGAGGCCTTTCTTACCACCTTCACGTGGAGTGAAGTTCACTAAAACCTACGTCATACTGGAAGTCTACTCACAGCACAGTGCCATCCATTCCTTTTTGTCTTACATTTCTAATAACCGTTTATCGTACTATTAGACGTCCTATTTCTTACCAGACGAGGGTTTTTTCATTTTAACATAACCGGTAAATCAGTCGTAGACGACTGCTTACACGCTTCCCGGTTTTACCATCCCGGATTTACGCTGGATACGATGTGCGGATAGAATCACTAGTGGTACTGCAATGCAAATCACCCGTGACGGGATACACACGCAGAAGTTGTTTGATTTTGGCTGACGAGACTAATCTGGATAGGGACTGTGCGAATTATACAATGCACAAACCCGCATAGTGTTGCGAAACGATGAGGATATCACCTCTGAAGCCATCTTAAAAAACATCTCGGATAACCTTTATCCTTATCGAAGAACCTTCACAAGACTGCGACAGAGTTAAACTGGCATTGCATTAGCCACTTAACGGGCTCCTCTCTATGTTATTCCCCAAGTTCTCTGCTTTCTCTGTGCTCTCGGGTGATCACTGTTTTCTAAAACCAAGACAACTGATAAGCACTGGCGCCCTCAATGTCCGCACTCTCCGACAAGTCGGTCATCAAGCTGCCCTGGCTGGTACAATCTTAAGTCTGGAGCTTGGTGTGTGCTGTGTCGGAGACACAAGTCTACGATTCCAGCGCGGATATCCACTTGAGCTCACCTCTAAATAACTGTCGATCCAAACGCTTTTATCTCAGGGTTTTTGGTGACGCTGAGGCTGAAGCTCGCGGTCAAGTTGGAGTGAGAATTGCACTGAGTTCCAAAGCGGAGCAATGTTTGCTTGATTGGATTCTAATATGCAGTCGCTTGTGCGCTGTCAGACCCAATACATCGGCTTAAGTCGGTCAACGTTAATCAGGGAAGCGTTTTATATTCATTAAATCAGCGTGCGTTCCAACGGATAACTATTTGGATGCTACTAAAAATGCGTTATTCGGCGTCCCCGTTGAAGTTTTGAAGCAAATTGAACACACACCATCATAGTAGCGGGAGATTTTCTTGCTCAGCTTGATCGCCTCTCTCCAGAGGAGTAGCGTTTGGGAAGTGTGTTTAGTATCCGGTTACAACGCATCGACAATGTCGAAAGACTGCTGCAGCTGTGTACCTTACGGTATCTATATTTCCAGCATCGCATTCCAACAAAAGAAGCATGGAGACTTCCCTGCGTTTCTCAGTCATGGACAAAGCTCGATCGAACAGCAGTCAGTTACAGGCGGCGCCACTCTGTTAAAGACTGTAGTGCTTTTCGGGGCAACCATCTAGACTCGGACCACGCTGTTGTGCGTGCCAGTTTCGTTTTATCATTTACTCGTGAATGCAAGATACCTAACTGGTATTCGAGCAAGGAGAGTGAAAGGAACACCAACCAGGAGGCACTGGTGTACAAATTGCCCAGTTCGAGCCAGACGAGAGAACCTAACCGATATTGGGGACAAATCGCGGCAGCTATAAAAGCTTGTTGTGAAGAGGTATGTTCCAAGAGATCTGTGCAGTTACAACGGAAATAGATTTCTGTTACATCGATAATCCTCATGAACAAGCGTCGCCTGTTTCCATTTGATTTTGAATACGATAACGACCGTCGAGAACTTCAACGCAAGTTGACCAAAAGCTTGCGCAAATACCGTGAGCACCACTTGGTCGAACAATCGAAGGCAATGGAAAGAGCTGTTCTACCTGGAAATAGCTGAAAGCCTTCTTCTACGATCCGTGACTGTACTGACCATCGAGTCGATGTTAGTGAAACCACATGTAAAGAAGATGGTTCAATTGTCACCAACCAATCGCGCCGACTTGGCAGGTGGGCTGAACATTTTGAGGAGCAGTTCAACTGGCCTCAACCAGACCATGCAGATGACGGGACCAGAACGATCAGTTACCGCGTCCCAGACGGCTCTCCGTCGGAAGCAGGGGTGGCCCTGGAGCTTAAGTTACAAATGCGTAACAAGGCCCCTGGACCAGATCTTTTCTCTCTTTCTCTAAAAAGATGGTGAGGAGAGGTTGATATCAGAAATGACAAAACTCCTCCATATAGTTCGGGAAACTGAAGAGATATCTGGTGACTGATGCTTGTCAACGGTGATTCCCGTTCTCAAAAAGGGGATCCGGAGTCTATGTGACAACCACAGAAGCATCAGTCTAGTTTCTGTTGTCTCCAATTTACTCTTTGGCTTTGCATTACGTTTGCTTACTAAGTCCAAAGAAAGTCAGATACGCAAACAATAGGTAGGATTCCGCTCCGATCAAGGGTGCGTTGATCCTATCTTTACCGTGCGATGAATTTTGGAACAGCGGCACTCTTACAGGCAGCCGATGGTCGTGCTAATTTTAAACCAGAAGGATGTTTTTGATTCGGTCTCTGGAATTGCCTCCTTCGCAGGGAACTTTGTTGAGATCAGCGTAAGCCAACTCTGCAAGCTAAAGATTTTATGGACAACCATCTCGGGCGTTTATCACTTCAGGTGGCGCTCATCAAGGATGTCCGATCTCCCTCTCCTTGTTCAAGTTTGTTGTGGATGACATTCTGGAAGGTGCACTTGAGAAATCCAGTGAACTTGGTGTTGAGCTTTTTCCTGGATTTAGGTTGACCGATCTGGAGTATGCGGATGACACTGCCCCTCTCCAGAAAACATGCAGACCATGCTGAACAAGGTGAGTAACCGGGCTGGTTTATATGGAATGCTAGTAATAGCTAGTAATATTGCTGATGATATATCAGCGAGGACAGCAAAAACACGAGTTACCTTCGCCAACCTGCGTCACCTGTGGCGTCAGAATGACGTTCGGTTGTCGCTGAAAGGAAGGGTACATAATGCTTGTGTACGTTCTGTTTGAATCTATGGTTCGGAAACGTGGCCTATTCGCAACGAAAATATAAGCGGATTTGTGTTTGACTATCGATGTATCCGATGCGTATTCCAAAGCGTTCGGAATGCGCAATTAATTGGCCAACCAATCGCGTTGCATAGCCTATGATGGTTAGGTCACCTACCCCAAATGCCAACTGAGCGGTTGCCGTACCGGATATATACAACGACTACCAACAGTCGAGTCGAACAGCATGGTGTTCAAGTAACAACGTGGTCACGTTCCAATGAGCACAGTGGGTAGGTGTCGCCTGCCTAGTTGGAAACCTTGTCATCATTCAAATCGCCAGTTAGAGACGCTGAGATGGCGGTGTACCATAGTCAATGGCGTACCTGCATCCATACCACTTCTAGTTTTCCCGCCCAGTTCTCTTCTAGTATTATTATTATCATCATAATCATCGTTCTAACATTAACAGCAGCATTTTTTCCAGGCTATTCTAGGCCATTGTTGAGATAAGCGACTCGGATCACAGTACTTTCTGGTTAGGCTCATGGCTATTATGATGGGGATTCATGGTTGTGTGGGATAAGATGCTGCCAGGACGTCCAGACCTAGACAGGAGAATGATTAGGATTCTCAACCAAAGCCTTTGGTTCAAAAGCCTGTACCGCAAGGCAGCGGGTGGGTAGCAGTGTACCAGAACTGGTACTTTTTCCGGAAAAAGATGCCAACCTTCTTCCAATCCCCAACCCGGAGGGTGTGGCCTGTTAGACTTTTACCTATTGGCCTGCCTAGTATGGGTGACTGTCAGTGTAGTGGTCACATCGTCCAATTTAGCCCAATAGGTCAACGAGATTGTCAAGCCGTCAAACCACGTTAACGTCTAGTATTGCTGTGACATGATGATGAAGATGTGTTGTGAAGACCGGACGTTTTTATTTCAGATGAACAAAACCTGATTCCTTGCTAGCTTATGGGCACCCACGCTCACTTTATTCAACCACCAAACTGTATTGGTAAAAGTAAATGAATACCAGTCTTTATCTTAAAATAACTGACTAAAACCCCGGCTGTTAAAAACGTCACCCGTACGTGGTCTAATTGAACTCACCACGAACTTTATCGTTAATCTGAAAGGCATCCAACGCATTGCCGTGGGCATTGAACCTTGGTAACTGGCGAAGAGGGCAAAACCCCTGGGGAAAGAAAACAAGTACGCGTTAGAGCTTCTAAACTTTGAAAACAAGAGGGTAAAGACGTAATACTTACGGTGAGTTTCAAGCCATCAAAGTCCCGACGTGGTCCTTGATCATAAGCAAGAATGGTGACCACTAGACCGGAGTCCTGAATCACGCTGACCACACCGACTAGGATATCATCGCGACGAGCGGACTAAAAGTAAATGTTCGAATAAACAGATTTCCGCGTTAAAAACTATCAGACATACACCCCCAAAAAAACAACAAAAGAGGCGATTTAACCGTGACATCGCTTACCGCAAAAAAATGTTCACGTCTGATTTCATCAGGAACATCCATAAAAGTTTCAATCGGTGGCGTCACAGCGCAAAAAGCGGCCGATTGTTCATCAGGCCAGATGGGGACATTTGCTGGAGGTGCCAAAGATGCTGGACCGTTGCTTGGGGGCAAGTTCATGAGTCGCTCCAAATCGTTACCCTCGGCCGGTGGAGGTCGATGCATGCGACTGATGATTTCGGCCCGAGAGGACAACAGATGCTCCAACTTCGCGCCAAAAGTCGCCCTAATATAGAAATATACACGTCATGACAAATCGACTATGATTTCCTCAAGTGTTCATGTTCGAGCACACTGGCATTCAGATCACACAGAGCAGATTCTAATTGAATGTTCGGAGCGGAGCCGCAGCATTAGCCCTCTTTTACGATTCCTACGGTCGATGAACTCTCAGCAGGTGTAGCATCGAAAACCGGATACAAGTGGCATAGCTTAATATACATACAGTGCACCGTCGATTGCCAGACAGACATCAAGCTAAGTATACACCACAAACGTCACTGATTCAGAATGTGATATACCACAGAGCTTCCAACAAGTCCACCGGCCTAGCAAACAAACAATGAGACGTAATAATACGCAGCTTTGTTGAACTACCAGATCAAGTCAAACAAGATGAATGAAAAACAAGGGAACGGAAAGCAGAGAATTCTAAGCCGTTTTCAAACCAAGAGCACGTGGGTGCCCAATGAAAACGAAAGCTGACGACTAACCAGTCCATGATGTGAATTCGGCTGTCACGACCGTCACTGTCAAGGTTGGGACAGCCTGACAACACCCAGTCTCCAATGAACCCTGCATGTCACAAGGCAGCGAGCACCGTGCAAAAGCTGAGGTCTTGACTAGTTCTTACCAGGCATAGATGCACATACGAGCACAATATGCACGGTAATCACTGGTTAGGTATATAGTTTACTTGTCAGAAAAGCAAGCTACCTCGTCGCCGTAAAATACAAAGTTTATCGAGCACCGTTCTCTAGAAATGCCGTCGCTGTGTTCCACGCATGTAAGCACAAGCCTAATGCACTTTCGGGCTGTCACCACCACCCCATCATACAACCCCGAAACACAAGTCTTGCGGAACGGTAGGCGTTAGTAATCAATTCAATTCAATTCATACGACAGGTGACGGCCAGGAGCCAGAGTGTCCAGATTCTTGCGTCGATAAGCCCGGGGCCTTCAACGCTTCGACCCCAATGCCCAAATCTTCCATACAAGGTATTACCAGTTACAAGGAACGACTGTACCGCAGTAAAAGAGTGTCAGTCATACAGAGTTAACATTTCCGTTTACACCGCATAGTAAATTACTAAGCTAGTATAGATCCAAGGCTGTCAGCAACACATAATGGATGAAAACATTCGCGAGGAGGCAATCCGAGCAAGAGGTGGCTAAATGATAGACAGTGGGTATTGCCAAGTTTTCTCGACCGCGTAAACTACGAATGAACGCTGCTGCTGGGTTACACAATTAAGCGCTGTAGAACATTAAGGTGATCCGTGTGCCTATTGAACCACAAAACATTCGAGAGCAAAAACATGAATTTACAAAATATGAAGAGACCCACTCGTCACCAAACGTGAATTTCGAATAGCCAACGAGCAAGAGAGTTATTTATACAGCTTAAATTGGAAAACGGATTAAAAGTGGCCCAGACATGATCATGTCTGGGCCACTTTTAGTCCTGTTGTTCAGTACAGGCAACGAGGACAATCCGCAGAATAGTAATACGCCACGCAAATTTAATATTTTCAGTCACATTTGAAAGCTGAAAAAAATACGTTAGTAACCATGAGAAAAAATTGATGACAGAGAGGTGAGGAACCCAAAACGATAACACGGGGTAGACCTACATGGTGGCAAACGACAAAACCAAAAAGCGCGGGGCCAGATGATAAAAACAATTTAGCGATTCAGTGATTGATACACCGGTTTGAGGCAAAAGCCTGAAGTACCCGGATCCGGTCAATTTCTGTTAATCACTTTCAGGCGGGTGTCTGTGCACCTGAAAGGCAGGTACAGAAAACACGGTGTAGACCCGCTCTTGGGGATTACAGTAAATATAAGGAAGAATGTGAGGTTACTAGTATAATGGCACTTTAAGTGAGTGAAAATCAAGCAGTGCCTCAAGCAGATCTCAAGAAACGCTGCTAACGACCTCAGAAATGAGGCTGATCCAAAGGTTAACAACCATGTATGAAAAGATCTGCTGTCTAAAAATAAACAAGTGTAATGTCCACAAGTCACAATTATATTTCATATTTCATTCTTGTGCATTCTGTATATATCGTTTTGTCACTTTCAGTTGTACACTTGTTTGAAACCATCATCATCTCTTTTGAAATGAATCATCAACACGAATAAACGGTGGTTACCGCGCATCATCCCTGTCTTCTTCATTCGTGTGAATGTTGGGCCGGTAAATTGGTTGGACGGTGAAATATTTTAGTTCCGCGCATTAGCTAGTCTATTGACGCTCAAATTCTATCATATCATGTCGTTTGTTGAGTTATCTATCGGTCTTCCAACGAATCGCATCTCTGGCACTGTCTTTCTTCTGGTTTCTGGGTTATCGACTGTAGAGTGTACATAGACTGGTGTGGGACGCGCTGGATTTTTATTGGCTAGGGCGTGGTGTAAATTGGAGTGTACGTGCGTAGGCTGTCAGATAACGTGTTATCCCGCAATATGTCGGAACGCGTGGACCTCAGTGAAGTATTCCGTGCCTACTTTCCAGAGGGTTTCCGTTGTGATGCCTTCGTGGAATTCGATAAACTGTTACGAATGTTTCAAAGGGAGACAGGAACGAGCTATGTTAGAAGGATTTGTGTTACACGTGCGCAGTACTTCCGGAATTCTGGAAAAAAATTCCGGAATATACGATGTACAAGCAGTGCTACCTTTATTGTGTGCACTGTGCAAGAAAGAGCAGACGGACTGAAGATGTGAATCACAGGTGAGTTTGCCGTGTGTGTTCCGTATAACATGCTGCTGCAGGTTTGAGGATTTTCAGTGCCCCTCCGTCATCCATGTTTCGTACAAGGACGGAGGTCTGTGTGTCTCCTACAGTTATCTTGTTCACAATCACCGGACAATGTCCGTCGACCCGGGTGTTTATCCAGGTAATCGTAAACTGGAAAGTACTGCTGAGGAGGCTGTGTGTGGGCTCTTGGACAGTTTTCACAAGACGCAGGAAGTAATCGATTACGTCAGGCGTGAATACGATATAGTGATGAATCGTAGCGATGTGAGGTTGTTAAAACAGAGGGAAAAATTGAGGGAACATACAGACTGTGATCTGGAGAGCATACGGAAGATGTTGGAACCGTTCGGGGCGATGTATTTGAAAACGGACGATGAAGGTTGAATGTTGGTATTATCATTCACGATGGAGAGGCTGCAGGAGTTGTACGTGCTTTACGGAAGTGTAATAATGGCGGTTTCACCAGCGGAGTGCAACAGCGGTGCGTGTTATTTATAGCACGTTGTTGTTACAGGTTGCAATGGTAAAGGTAGGAGCGTTTTCTATAGCTTCTTTCCGAACGAATGTTAGCTTCGTTAGACGGTCATGTTGGGCAGCTTTAACCGGCTGATGCCAACAAGGGACGTTCAGATTGTTGTAGTAGATATGCATCCGGCACAGCTAGAATGCTTACAGGAGTATTTTCTGAATGCTAAGATTTTATTCTGTTCATTTCATATGAAGCAGAATATGGTAGATCGATGCAGGCAGTTGAAGGGAATTTGTTCGGAGGAAAGGAACTTTCTGGCCGAGGAAATGAGCGACCTGCTGTATTGCAGGTCGGAAGAAGAGTTCAATGGCATTGTTAGCAGTATTACTAATCGTAACGCGGAGCTTAGTGAGTATCTGAAAACTCGTCTGCTGCCTGTAAAAGAACACTGGGCCACGTATGCAAGACGTGGCATTGTACACTATGGCAATGGAACGAATAATCGGGTGGAGGCAGCTAATAGGTACATAAAGGGAAATCTGTCGCCAAGGTCTACGTCGTTTGATTGTGTGAAGAGATACTTAGTCGTAATGAGTATCTAGAAATGAAATTCCTGAGGACGGTTACCATTCCTTTAGTAAGGGGTCAACGTTCGGGGTGTGTCAATGGGTTGCATCAGTGCGTTCGGTCAGATAACTCCATATGCAATCAAGGTAGGTGGGGCAAATTGGAAGGAGTCCGTTTGCGTCTTAAAAGTGGAACCGGTGGACGTGACTTTCGTTGGTAAACACGTAGTAAACCTGACCGGTAAGGGATCATGCACGTGTTCGTTCTTCCGCAACTGGGAACTTCCATGTAGACATCTTTTGTGGTGCTGCCATAATGATTCAATTGTGGCGAACGATTTACTGCAAGGCAGTCGTTGGCTTTTACCTGACTATTCCGAAAGAATAAAAGTCGACTGTGCACGTTCCGGATGTTTTATTAGGGGGAAGGTTAAAAGTAAAGCATATAAGTTGGTGGAGACTAGGAACCTTACTTCAAACATTTGTGAGGTTGTGTGCAGCATGCCAGGTGAGAAGTACGAATGGACTGTGAGCGCGCTCAAACAATTCTTGGATTTAGTTACATCCGGCGAAAAGTTTTTGATAGGGTCATCAAGTAGCTTTGAACTGGGGCTACTAGCCGTCCGCCCACTCACTCTGGGATAAGTCAACCGTCCACGTCGGGTTCCGAATCAAAACGTAGAAAACAGCGCATGCCGCAGACGTCTCCAACATTAGGCTTAGGGAAGCTACCGGCCATGATGGACGATACGGAGTTTGCTAACAGTGTCCAAGTACGCCGTATTCGCAGCGTCTCATCGTCCATGTATATCGCTAGAAAGAGTAGGTATGGTGATCGTAGAAAACACATTCCGCCCGTGGACGACGAACACTGTTCGGGTTGTGGTCAAGAGAACTTGGATGGTGCAGACGTTACCAATTGGTTGCAATGTGACCACTGCTGCCGTTGATGGCATGAGCAATGTGCGGGACACCCAAATGTCCGGGACATTTTTAAATGTCGTTTTTGTCAATGGATGTCACGTTTTGCGCTTAACATTTTGCTCTGCTTGCTTTCATTGCAGCGTTCACTGTCATTTGCATTGACATTGTTTTCTTGCATTAACTCCTTTACGCTTTGCAACTCACGCGCTCATTCTGCTTTTCCCCGCCCATTCCGTCTCGCCGCACTCACCAGTTCCACATGTTATGTTGCAGGGTGGGCGGGGCCGCTGCAAAATCCAACCCATCCTCAAAGTGGTGCGGCAGTGAAAACCATTTCCCAGATGGGTTAACGGGACTCTGGTGCAAAAACCACAGATGTTCTTGTATTCAAAATTTACAAAATACAGATTTAATGTCAATACGTATCTTCGCCTTTTACCGTGAACTAGATGTGGGTGCACTTGGTGAAATAGATGCGAGTGCGAGAAGCGGAGATGATTGACCAGTTTGAAATGACATTTCGGTTGCGAAATTACCGTAGCGTGCGATTTAGACACCTGTTGCGCATCGTAAAATTTCGCTAACAATAGGCGACCAGTACCCAGGTGGTAATATACAGTTGGACACGTGGTACAGTGAATCACTTGCCGTAGGTGTGATGTAAAGCGGGGACCATCTTGCCAGTGTTCACCAGTTTTCTCACTGAATGCAAACTATGCCGGTAACAGAGGGCACAGTTGTGGTCATCAGGTAAGCAGCGTCACTCTTAGGGTTCCTTTCAAGTCGCATACACCAGTACATGAGGTGTTACAGACAAAAGCATGTCACTGACGGCATTCTCAAGCCCACTTCGTCGCAACAATTAAAGACCCTAGGGAGTTGGACGCGAAAGAACCTTAAACACGACCACACGACAACCGCTAGAGAGGACGAATGTCGACGGAAACTCCAGTCGATCTGCAGAATACAATCAACCGACAGACTAGTGAGCCGGTTGTCCAAACGGTTTTAGTTAATGCATTGACGCCATACTGAGTGTAAGCTACGGTAGTAGAAATGGCACAGATTCATTATAGAGCCAGGTGTAAAACTGCGATACCTTCGTCAACACACTAACTTCGACGTTAGTGGTTTGTAGTAAGTTTACATTCAAAGGTTATGTAAACAAGCACGATTGCACTTGTAAGGCAACTATGACGTCGAACACAGTTTACGATTTTCATGACATCCAAGGCGTTCCAGTCGGTCCATTTTGAAAACACTCTAATTCTACTATACAGCTTGCCAGTAATGCATATCTTTCTTACGGCCGACATTAAAATTCTCGCCACACCCTAAGCAAACATCCAAGTTGACCACTACGCAGTAACCTCATATTTTGCACGATAGAATTATAACATGTGAACTACATACCACTTTTACCTTGTGAGTAACGATCATTTACTTGCGAAAACAACTCACCAATCACGCCCAGATTCACAATAGTAAATCTATCAAGCAATAGGCTACGACAGCACAGGGAGCACATAATGCATCCCAAGTTACGACGATCGGACCACTGTCAACCGAAGGCGAAACAGTACAGGAATTCCTGTACGATACTGAAGTATCGTTCCGCTCCCTGTAATGTTCCATCGTTTGAGTAAATGGTCTTCAAGCAAGGCTACCTTCCCTAGTAACTTACCCGTAGCGTATGCACCATTAACTGGATGAAAAATCCACAAACGAGTCAGTAAGCAATTAAAATGAAACAATGACATAATGTAACGTAAATCAGCACCGTTACCTTGTACAATTTACTGGGCGTTTAACATAACACTATTAAGAACAGATATATCCATGGAACAAGATTCCTCTATCCAACAGCTACCAATGTTGCGGCTACACTCGAGCATACATATCACCTTATAAGTCTGTCCAAACAGCACGCACTAGCGGTAGACCACAAACTACAAGCATCATCAGGCGTGCATCCACCAAACACTAACGAAATCGACAAAAAAATCATAGTTCATGTTCATTCACGTTACTTAATCTAAAAGAAACTTGATAACCACTAAGAAAGCCGCCAATTCAAAACACCAATGCCTTATTCCATTTCAAATGGCCGCCCAGAAAATTTTCGACCAATCACAGTCGATTTTACATCCGATGACCACCTGCCCACGTATTTCCCGGCGTGACCTTGAAATATTTGAAACGTCGTCTTTAACTAACCTTGTAATAGGTAAATTAATGTAACATCTTATCTTTTGGACTGAATCTGTGGAACAGATAAACTACCTTCTTTCCTTATGTACAAATCGAACGTTGTAAACTATGACTAATTTCCCTCTGATTACGTCTTCCTTTGCCTACCGAATTCATGATTGTCTTGTGATATATCCATTTGTTGCTTTGTACCGCATGTAATTATCTGTCATGATCGCGCAAATCCGAGCATGTTTCTCACAAATGCGTTGAAAATATATGTTATTATTGTTACTACTCTGTTGCGAATGTATACATGCTCCCTTAGTCACCGGTAGTGGTACGCATCTCACTGTCAAGTTCCCAGGGGACCGGGTTAAATAACTTAGATGTAATTTGTTTACTGCTCCGCGATACCCACAGTATGGTGAACTTTCAGAAAACTGCATTCGCGCTGAAGTCTGCCGTTATTTTGTCAACGCCAGAATCATTTGTGGAACTCGAACAAGAAGTCAAAACTGTTCTCATGCATTGCAGGAACAAATCACATTCGGTAACTGGAAAGAGTCCTACAATCCTTTCTAAATCTCATTCTTTACATACAACTTAATTGCAAAATTAGCTAATACTTTTGCAATGGCAATGATGTACGTCCTGTTACCGAAAAAGTTATTTCAACCGAGGGAAATCGCACGGTCTGTATTTTTGAATTAGAAGATATTTTTTGCCATTGATGACATGTTGACGAGGTTGGATTCAATTCCAGAAGACATTCTGCTAGCAAAAGCTCTGTTGCTTCGAATACTGATGAATACTATGAAGATAATGCTGTTACACACAAAGAAAACGACGTTCGGAAAATGTGTGCTGTTTCTGACGAACCTGAAATTTTTAGGTGCCGATAATTAGAATGTCTGAACTATCTGAATTGTGGTGGCCTAATCAGTCAAGCGACAAAAGTGAACAAAATATGGTAACACGAAAGAAGAGCTGTGACTGGGGTGGATAGGCGCAAAAGGTATGCGTAAAATAGAACGGGAGACTTGTCAGCAAAAATGGAAAGACTAATTAAAAAATGAAGGTCTGTTGAATCGAATAGACCACCACACAAGAGAAGAACGGCGCCAGAGGGTAGATTCAGACGGCGTCAAGCAACTGATTTTCACGTGGTGTAAGATGACAAACTTTAAACTTTGTAGGTCAGCAGATAAGCGGAGCTAAAATTTTTTACCGTGCAATTACTTCATCAGCCAAAATTCTAACAAAATGGAGAGAACGGAGACGGTTCACGGAAACCATGTTGGCTTATGGCATACGGAACGTTCGATAGATTCGTCCGAACGGCGCCTAACCAGGATGT
Organism: Paragonimus skrjabini miyazakii; assembly: GCA_014338405.1. NCBI lineage: Eukaryota > Metazoa > Platyhelminthes > Trematoda > Plagiorchiida > Troglotrematidae > Paragonimus > Paragonimus skrjabini miyazakii. Next base: position 23,747 of record JTDE01002967.1, on the reverse strand, counting down.
TCAAGAAAGGCAAACTTTTCTCAACCTCTTACTCAAATGTGACTGACAGATTTGGGTGGACAGATTTAAACGCTTGAATCGTTTCTTCCACTTGACTCAACCTATGATAAACGTTTAAGGATGTCACATGTATTCATGCTAGTAGTTGCTTCGTCCAGTTCACTTAAGCTATGATCAACGTCTAAGCATGTCTTATGTATTCTTGTCAGTAACTGTTTCGTCCAGATGACTTAAGCTATGATCGACGCCCGGGTATGTAGTATGCGTCCAAACTAGTAGCTGCTCCGTCCAGTACACTTAAGCTATGATCAACGTCTAAGCATATCATATGTACTCATGCTAGAAGCTGCCTCGTTCAGTCCACTGAAACTATGATCAACGTCCAAGTATGTCGCATGTACTCATGCTAGTAGCTGCTCCGTACAGTTCACTTAATCTATGAGGAATGCATGATTACGCCGCATGTATTGACCTAACTGGGTGCTCCGTCCAGTTAACTTTAGATAAGATCAACGAATAAGTTGGTGTTATGCGGTCACACTGGTAGCTGCTCCGTCCAGTTCACTTGAGCAATGATCAACATCTAAGCATGTTTCATTTATTCAATCTAGTAGCTGCTCCTTCCAGTTCACTTGAGCTATGATCAACGCCTAAGTGGGTGGTATGCCGTCACACTGATAGCTGCTCCGTCCAGTTCACTTAAGCTATTATCGACGGCTTATTATGTAGTCTGCGTTTACACTGGTAGCTGCTCCATTCAGTTCACTTAAGCTATGGTCAACGTCTAAGTATGTCGCACGCATTCAACTTAGTAGCTGCTCAGTCCAGTTCACTTTAGCTATGATCAACGGCTTATTATGTAGTCTGCGTTCACACTGGTAGCTGCTCCATCCAGTTCACTTAAGTTATGATCAACGTCTAAGTATGTCGCATGTATTCGAGCCAGTAGCTGCTCCGTCGAGTTTCAATAATAATAATAATGGTATATTTCTCAACGCATCTATGAGAAACACGCTCGGAAAAACGTGATCTGTATAAACATGGGAACGTTAAACGCATATCGTACTCAAAATTGCTAATTGTACAATACACCAATAATGAAAATAAAGTTACAAAACGGACATAATAATAGAGTAAAATTTTAGTTTACGGAGGAGCACTTGGCTCACTTGCTTCTAAAACAAGTTTTCAAAATTTCCAATGTTGGAGAGAAAAAAGCTGAGTAGTTACGTCAATTATCGCTTCACAAGGTTAACGTTGGCCTTATGTTCAAGGTCATGCCAGAAAAAAGATTTCTCAGGATGGAGGAAAATGAACTGTCCAGGGATTTCGACATTATTTCTTGAACAATGATCAACGGATAATTATGTCGCATGTATGTTGACCTTAATAGCTGCTCCGTCCATTTCACTTAAGCCTTGGTCAACGCCTAAGTAGGTGGTATGCGGTCACACTGGTAGCTGCTCCGTCCAGTCCACTTAAGCTATGATCAACATCTAAGCATGTCTCATGTATTCAAGCTAGTAGCTGCTCCGTCCAGTTCAATTAAACTATGAACAACGGATAATTATGTCGAATATGTTGACCGTAGTAGCTGCTCCGTCCAGTTCACTTAATCTATGATCAACAGCTTATCATGTAGTCTGCGTTCAAAATGGTTGCTGCTCCATCCACTTCACTTAAGCTATAATCAACGTTCAAGCATATCACATGTACTCGTGCTAGAAGCTGCCCCGTTCAGTCCACTGAAACTATGATCAACGTCTAAGTATGTCGCATGTATTCATGCTAGTAGCTGCTTCGTTCAGTTTACCTGAGCTATGATCAACGCCTAAGTAGGTGGTAGGCGGTCACACTGGTAGCTCCTCCGTCCAGTTCACTTAAGCTATGATCAACGTCTAAG
>JTDE01002966.1:57662-74424 GCA_014338405.1 Paragonimus skrjabini miyazakii | reverse complement strand
ATTTCCCACAATGTTTGGAAATATTATAAGTAGTTAGCTCTAGCCTAGTTTGGGACCAACGGCAGCAACCAAGAGGAAGAAGAAAAGAAGCGCGAGATAGGCCACAGCCCACTCGGCAGCACTCAAAAGCGCGCCAGGCAAATAGTGCGTGGAACTTTTGAGTGCGTTAAGCAACGCTCGAAAATGTTCGGTTAAACCACCTTGAAGAATGAAGCAACAGATTAGTCGTTAGGACAGGGACCAGCGTTCGCTACGTGCAATTAGTTACACGACTGAAGAAAGTGGCACTGAGTTCGTATCAGACCTCTTATTGCAGGTGTACACAGAATCATGCGTACAGAACAGACAAGAGGGGAAAACACGGTTGCGGCCGGGATCTTTAGAGAAGTCACACGATCTCTGGTCACTACAATGCCAATACCGAGTTAGCCTACATTTAATGGACAGTGAAATAAACAAATGAAGAGCAAATTAGAAACGGTGGGTTGAAGAATAGTTGGCATTCATCCTTGATCACGTGGACAATCGGCACCGGGAAGCAAACAACAACAATTATTTTAAATACGCTCAAGTTCATACGCTTACGCCACAAAGATATCAAAGCGTTATGCGTTCCTGGGATGGAGATTAATGTCAGTTACATGTATAAAGCGCATTCACAAGAACCCTTACAGAGCAGATCAGTAGACAGGACAATCGGAAAAAGTTGAACCTAGTCAGCGCTGTTTATTAGTCTGACCCCTTAACAGATGCGTCTTAGGAAGTATTGGTCCAACAGAACGAATAGATGGAGTACATCTAATGGGCGGTTTCTCTTGTGAATTACTCAGTGGCTTAATTAAAACCTACCGGTTGACAAATTTTTACAATTAGTAAGTCATCCCTAGTAACCACCCTTAACTCGATCAGTCATAGCGTTATGAGCGAAGAACGCGGATGGTACAAGGACTATTTTTTCAGGAAAGCAACATGTGAGTTATGCGTTTCAACAAGACAACAAGCAAAAACATTCATCTGCGTACGGTCATGGGACTATAACGTCATGGTTGCTAAAGGCACCAATGCTCAGTTTCTCCACGTTCCTTTACGTACCAAGAACAATTTCATGCGATGCTGCACTCCGATGTTTCTTCCTGTATTTCTCCTGCGGCTACTTCAATGGCAAATATATATGCTGTGATCCTACTACTGATTAGTGATCATGTGAGTAGTGTAGCACGATCGCTCATCTTCACTACACTAGTATGGGGATGCTGTCAACTTCGCCTACCCCTAGTCATGCTGTTTTGTTTGCAATTAACCAGCAGACTCCTACACCACTCAAGTGAGGTAATTTGTCTCCTCTGCGTCACGCCTAGATCATCCAAAGCCAAAGTGGACCTGCAAGGGTTTACCACCTGCCACGGACACTGGTCATCCAGGCCTGGGGACCGCGATCGATTGATTACTTTGGGTGTTTCAGCTCTGCCTTCAGTTGTCAGTGATCACAAATACGCGTTAACCAGACGTAATATCTAAAACGTTGTTGGCAGGGCAGACCAAATATTCATTACACGGAATGTATAAATGGTCACATATAACGCTGTAAACGGCACCGATAAACGTACATCAAAAAGATATAACCAGTTTTAGCTAATAGTATCTAGTAATCTCTATATGGTGCATACGGTTCATCTGTAGTGTACATAGAATATCTCAGCATCAGTAGCTGTTTCTGCTCTCAGTCGTGGTTCACCAGTGTGATCTGGTTCCAATATGTTATTTAGTCCAGTCCAATTTAAGTTTGGCATTCTCCAAAACAGTGCAAGTTTCCAGAGGACAATCCACCTCAATCTAGACGACATTTTTGAGCGAGTTGTTCACGCCGATCTCAACAACGCAGCCAGTTGTCTTCATCATGGCACCTATTTATAGATAACATGGTCAAATACGACGTGCTGACAGGATATGGGACAACAAGGCCTAATAGCAAGGCCACAAAACTCAGACATGTTAAACTATGCTTAATGTGGTGGTAGCATGGCTATAAAACATCATGTCAAAGTGCAAAAATGGCGTATTTACTCTGAAAACACAGCATGAAATGCTTCAGATTTTTATGGGATAATTGTTAGTTTTCGGCCACCTTCTTAGTAATTTGAAAATCTATGCCGATCATGAATGCAACATTTCATTACCCATCGTTTGCTGAAAAATTTATCGTAATAGCACAAACCATTAGGGAAACATCGTAATTTTATGTTGTCCATTTGCACTCACCAGCGCATGCTGGTTCCCAATTCAGCGTTGCCTTTCAAGCGCTGAAACAGTTACAGAAACGTGTCTGAACAACCAGGTTTTATCTATTATAGACCGCGGTGGCTAAAACATCGGGACGATGGAGCCGTGCGATTTTACCTGAAATGCGCGTTCACCCCCGTTCTGGCTAGGATGGTTGTGATTACAGCGGTGTGCATTCAAGCCGCTCGTTAATCCGACTCGATTGGAAGGACTGCTTTGGGGGCAAGTCATTCGGTTTGGACTGTGGACTTTGTATCTGGGTTCACACTTCGTGTTTCAGTCCTACCTTCAGCTGTCATGGCACCCGTCAAACTGCTAATCACATGGCTATCGCTCTGACACCTGAGACAGGGTTTTATTGATCTACCCGGCCGTTCGAAAGATGACGAAGACCGAAACCTATGTCACTCTGAGTGGGTCGTTCATATACCCACTGACAGAAGACCAATTTGCCAGAATTGATGTCCGCGTGCGTTCTATGCCGAACGCACACAACCACGTTCTCAGTGCTCACCTAGTACGTATTAGCTTACACCGCGGTCAGCCCGGCAACTGGATTCAGTCGAGTTTGCTTCGTTCATATCCTGCACCCGGCGGATTTGTGTCCACTCAATCCGTAAGAGCCGATCAGTTTCTGTCTTCCAGCCTCTCTATGCGCACATCAGTTGTATCACCCTGTTCGGCGCAGAAACCCAGCGAAACCTTTTGGAACATCTTAGATTGATATCGAGACACGCGCAATTGACATCGGGTCATCTTATACTGGAAGAGGTATAGAAAAATTTCCAGCCGCTATTGAATCCACTTCAGCTAACTGGTAATGAGATTTTTAGCTCTTCTGAAACTGCTGATGTCTAAAATGAAGTTGTTTCTTGAATAAATTACCAACGTGGTTGTTTCTTTCGAAAAAAAATTATATATCGATCGTTTCTTGCATGTTTCAAACTACCGAGATAGAACTAATTTATCAGCAGGAGTGGAGATACAGGGGAATGTTGAAGTCAGACGGTGGATACTAACATGGTTATCATATATTTCATTAATTCTGCGAAATCAGCAGACAATTTGAGAAAAACCACGGCTGATTTAAAGCTCAGTCATCTATGTAATGACGTTTTCGTAATACTGAGAATCGTACGACTTCCCAAACGTTTGTTCGAAAATACAACTGATGTCATGAGAACAACAAAGTGGCAAACACGTCTTATTTTCTGGTTTCGATCGGCATGTACAGTAAAACAGGAGTGTGTTTGCTAACAGTAACGTACTCACTGTTAACTATCTCATCCAAAGTCATAAATCTGTCAAACTACTTATTAGTAATACAACTTTTATGTTCAGTGGTGGCGTTGGTGGATTCCAGCGTGAACTGTGGGACGGGAGGTTACTGAATCCAAATGTGAAATTTCCGAGCTCCTGGGGTCGCTTCGTAGCTCAGCTGGTAGGGCTCTACATAACGGCATGGACTACGACTTCTTTGCTTCGTTCTGTTCTATGGTAAGGAGCACCCAGCTAGCGGAACCGAAAGTAGACGCTAACAACTTTTTGACTGCACATTTATTTCGTTTTTTTTGGCAATGCCATCCGGACTATTTTGTCCCACTTCTGCCGCTCCAAACATCTCCACAATTCTACACGTTCGAATCGGAGACCTTGATCGATCAGTATACCTCATGGAATCCCTTGATTTCAGTGACAGGGATTAAGTGAATGTAACACCGGTTCACCTGGTTACTTTCCGTCAACAGTAGATTATGTCGGCAGGTGAGAAACGAGCTGTTTTCGGTGTTTTCATTTAAAACCAGCAAGTTCAGTTAATCAACACCGCATAATTAAAGTGCCTTCCCGTAAAAGGTGGCCACCGATGACTCCAATAACTTTATGGTAAGTTTCGAGTTGAACGTCACTCACATTTGACCGCAGCTGTCGCATTCCTATAGACTTTCCAGCTAAACTCTTTCGGGAAGAAGTACTAGATACGATTTCCTCTCCCATTACAGCTCGTCAGTAGTGCACATCATCGCCACTGCCGGGACTAGAACTCCGGCCACGCTTTCATGAGGCAACCGTATTGACCGCTGCGTGATTCACCTCACACTAGGCACAACCGAATTATGATATATAAACGCTTAAGCACTGTCGCTTGTGAGTAATGATCAGGCTGCCAGATCTCCTTGATAGGAGACACACTTACTGTCTTCAAGGATATACACTACTGACGAGCTCTAACAAAATCGAGACTCGAATCTAATACTTCTTTTCGAAAGAGGCTGGCTGGAAAGTTTATCTAAATGCGGCAGTTGCGACCAAGTGTAAGTGACGTTCAACTTGACATCAACCAAATCCTCGACTACTCAATAATTCATAGGAAGTATTGATTTGTTGAGTGCACGCATTAAAATCATGGCACAACAGAACCGTAAACCTGAACACTTTCATTTTCGGATAGCGCCTGTTTTCTGAAAGTCGTCTACTCCCAAACTTTTAATCATTCACTTCCCGGATCGCAAAAATCTTATGTGCGTTGGTTGCAGCTGTAGAACAAGTCGTGTTCAGAGCAAGATGTGTATTCATTAGACCACACACAAAGTCTAATCTAGTCTGTTATGGACACTATATATAGATCAATGTCAAACAACCTGATTGGCCAATGCGGATATGACGTACACGATTGGCTGCACTTCACCACAGCAGCTTTCTACGGTTGCGTTCTAGTTTAAGATGGTCAATTTGAGAAACCCCTCCACATCTTGTGTTTGAAATAGTAAACTAGTAATGTAGTAACCTTTATGCGGCATACATCGAATTATAACTACATACTGTTACAGCCTCACGATCCGATTTGCAAACCTTCTTCAGAAGTCTCTGACAGTTCTGATCTGCCGCGCGTGATTTGGATCAGTATTCACATAGAAGCACAGATCAAGCAGTCGGTTTTGCTGGACCCCCGATTTGCAGGTGGGGTCAAAAACGCTACTTACAGTATTTCTGTAAGCGGTTTCGCAAACCGTAGGGAAAATTTCGAACCACATTCATGAGCTGAAAAAGGTTTATATGAACAAGATGACCTAGATAACCATAGCTATTTTATACGCTCAGTCTCATTGTTGCTTTGCCCACGATGATACAGGCAGTTGCAGGTGAATGGTGCAGTGTCAGCACGTGTGCTGCAGCAGTTACTCATCTGATCGAGATTATCATTGGTTAGTGGTATTCGCAATACAACACCGACAATTAATTGCCAAGGCTGTTTTCACTGATTTCATTTAATTGATTTAATGTTCACTTTTTACCCCACCATCATTCAATCCGCTCAGTGATATGGCGACAAGGTTTACATAGCAACTATCCTCTTGTTGTTCAACTAACTTGCAACATCAGAAGTTGCAAGGACTGAACGAAGTCCTTCTGGGAGTACAGATTAGGATAGTGCAGCTTGTTTGCGAGCAATTCGATGATCGTTAAAACGGACTAACGGGCTAATTACAGACTTATTGATAAATGGGAAGGTTTTAGCTATATCCACAAAATGGTGGGAAACGCAGAAATATCGCTTATGAGCAGACTGTGTGATGCTCCTTGATCATTTCCAACAGTATCCTACTTCCTCAACCAAATTACTCTGGCGTGCAACTACTACATACAAATGAATACAATAATTTTGGGTGAACATGGAGTGATCGCTTGTCTTTCAGACTTATCAGTGACGCGGACATCCGCAGTGTTGCGTCTCCATGACGTTGTTGTCAGAAAATGCTGTCTAATGGGCTAATAACGCGGCTGTTTACTGTTTCTGTTTTGTTCAAAAGGCGTGTAAGAAGCAGTTATACATTCGTAGGCCGTTTCACGTCCCCTGGTTAGTTGTGCCTTGTTTTCTACAGACTTTGTCTTTACCAGTCGTCCACCTTGTCACGGAGTTGCTAAAAAACTGATATGGTTTTCCATAAACGGTTTAAACCATGCTCAGTCGGTCCAATGAAGACAGTAACTTTAAACTAGCTCAGAAGTCCTGATCACGGTGTTATCAACTGGAGTAAACAAAGCGATTCTGTGTATTCTCCCTTCGAAATGATCGAGCAGGCTGGATTTTACTCACAAAAGGTTGTGTTTCAGGGTCTGGATATGATCATTTGGTCATGACATCTGTGAGGTCACCAGCGGTGTGATTAACAAGTTAGTCTCACAAACACGATAGTCGGAATGCAAATTCCGGCTTGGATAAAGATATGCACTACTGATGAGCTTTAAAAAGAGGAAAACTCCAGTCTAGTGCTCCCTCACGAAGTAGGCCGGCCGAAGGACCCATCTGAATACAACGACTGTTAGTGGTGTCCAACTAGAGATTGCAACGTGTTTAGAAATTGGTCAGGCCGACCTCTGACGCGGACGTTGTTCGCTGCAGCCGACCACTCAGGGTGCGGAACTATTCACGAGTGATTTGGTTAATAGTAACTGCCAAACCAGGTTCTAACCTACAGGTCAACGTTGAATCAACATCTTATTGTCAAAAGCATCCTAAAGGAATACCGTATTGTTGATGAAGTTCGTGTTGGGATAAAGCTGTGGCAATGAAAGTGATAGTTTGTAGGTAGATTGAGCAGTAGTTAGAAATTTGAATGTCCAGCCGAGATTCAAACTGTGCCTGATACATCGAACAACGTGCTTAGGTTTGATTTTCTCGCTAAGGCTTGTGAGTAGTAAAAAGCGAACAACCATTAGTTACCAAAGTGAGTCAGAAACGCACTAACCACCTACTGCATCCTATATAACAGTTGTGCAGTCGCTGTTCTGTGTAGTGAGTTTAATTGATTATACGCGTCTGGCATCCATTTAAACTTGCTCGGAGGGTATAGATCAGGGTTGTGTAGCCGAGTCTTGGCGACAGTCGACATTCGGAGTCTCGCTACCTTTTCTCATTCTATGGATACTCAGATGACCATATGACAGGCGCATCTCTTGAAGTCAGACGGTTGGTCATCCCTTAAGACTGTGGTAGTCTCATTCGTAAAACGATTCTAAGGAACCAGTCTGAATTTCAGTTTCCGTGTTTTAGGAGTTCTCAGCAGGACTTTTCGACAAGGACTACTCCCTTACATATGCCTGACTAGTCTTTCTGGAAAACGTTGTTGGAATAAGATACACTAGAACTTGCCGATAACCTTGGAGTGAGATTAACTACATCCGGTAATAGTCCGTTGTTAAAATTGACGTTTTAGAGAACGCAGTATTGTTCAGACAGCGTCCTGAGTGATTGCTTGAAAATGTTAACAAATTAACCGCGAGGCATTTGCTTGTAAACAGTAAACTGCTAAAGTACTTTTCAAATCAATCAGGAGCTGAGGTTCCAAATCCACCGTGCTAGTAACCTAGTGTCATCCCAAAGAGCTCCTGTAAGGGAGAGGGATAAGTGCACTGCGGTTATATCTATCACCAAATTCATAAAACCACATTCGACTCTCAGTTACCTAGGTGGCCGTTCCCACCAACCTTTAAGATCTGCGTTGTACTATCCTTTGCTGACCTTCATTGTGAAAATGGTGTCATATGTGGGATTTAAGTGGACGGGATTCGATCACAATTTGAATAACAAACATATTGATTTGGCTGTGAGAAACTTTGTTGAATGCTCGTTAACCATAGCAGATATTCAAAATCTTTTAGTGCTTCTAGTCGATCAACATGGGTAAACCATTTCTGATAATTCTCAAATACACTCTAGTGCTTATTGCTTCATTATCAGCCGACGAAAGTTTGGTAAGTCGATGTTTCTGTTTACATTGACACTTTCCTGTGTTCACTAGTTGGAACATTTGTTTATTTGGTTTGTTGTCGTCTTATTGCTTTTGTTATGGAGTAAATTTAGCTTGAACGCGCTGGGTTTTATAGGGAAGTTTTTGTTGATACTAAGAAGGTGAGACAGATGGCTTTGGAACCCACTGGGAAGTTGATCACGTGTTGCATGGACCTTGATACCTTGCCTCAGCTGTCAATAATTTACTTGTGTGTGGACAAAAATATCAATATAAGAGTGGGTTTCCCTGGGGTCACTGAATTTCATAAGAATAATTTAAATCGAGATACTACTTTCGGTCAATCGCGATATAGCTACCGTTTCGTGATGTGGGTGCGACTTACATCTTTAGAAAATTTAGCAATCTTGGCCCTGTTAAAATTCGCACAAATACCTTCTAACAAAAGACGACCATTTTAATTTTAATGTCTGTAGATGTCATGGGATGGGATTTTGAGATCCAGAGTGTTGTAGAGCGTAAAAATTGAATGGAATTTTGGCTTCTGAGTTGGGACAAAAGGTGGCCTAAACAAACTGAAACTTGTGTACACAGACTTGAGTCGTTTCACAGCGGTACCTTTGGTTAACAAAGGCAATCAATGAAACGTTTTCTAAAACTGGAAAGGAATATGTTGCACCTACACATATTGTAATTTCCTGAAGTAATACACTGGAGTGACCACAAAATAGAAGTGCGCTTGGCATAATTCGAACTTTTTGCCTTTATATAAAGAAAACGGAAGATCCACGTCTCGAGAATAACACGACTGCCCCGGGTGATTTCTCCTTAGTTAAATCAAAAGGCGAATGTAAAAAGCCACTTTGCTCCACTCGAAAACGTGTACGACAAGGAGGAAAATTGGGGGTACTTATGTAGTACCTGGTGACCTATAAACCTCTTCGAATTGGAAAATCGAAGGTTAGTTACTAAAAATAGTAGTTGGAATCATTAACCGACCAATGGGCATAACGGAATAAAAGTCGAGCAGGTAAAAAAGTTGGCGAGAGTTATCTCTTAGTGGTTCTGGGTATTTCACGTTGATTGTGATTAGATAAAATCGTTTTCTGGGGGAGGGAGGCGTGATTCTACGGAAAAGGTTGGATTCTTCAACAACATATCCACGCCTTCTATAGGTAAAACGGCAAGACAAAGGCTATTAGTTTCAACCTTAAGTCTTTTTCTGCGATTACCAGAAACTGTACCCGGTAATGGTTAACAAAACAGCGAGGAAACAAACGTAACCTAACACTGGTCACTATCATCATCATCATCATCATTATCATCATCATCATCATCATCATCACCATCATCATCATCATCATCAACATCATCATAGCAAACATGAGCCTGACCAGAGGATACTGTGGCTCCGGTCGCCGCTCACCTCAACAGTGACATGGAATATCCCAGAAGAAAATTCTACTAAGCAGGTTGAAACTTAATAAAAGAAGTCTACGCGGAAGAACTAGATATGGTATGGATACAGGTACACCATTGACTGCGACACACCACCATCTCGGATAACGTTTCTAATCAGCGATTTGAGTGGTCACGAGGACCCCATCCAGGCAGGCAACAACTACCCACTTTGCTCAATGGAGCAGTCAAAGTCTTCATATTTCGTGACCACGTTGTTGCTTGACCACCGCGCAGTTTGACCCAATTGTTGGTGGCCTCAGTATATAATGTCCGGTATGGTAAACGATCAGATGACATACGGAGTACGTGACCCAACGAACGCAAGCTGTGTACCGTGATTAGTTGACCAATTGACCGCGCATCCCTAGCGTTCCGGAATACGCGCCGGCGAACTGCCACATTGCTCGCGCGATCAGTCCACTTAATATGGGCCAATTAGCGTAGACAACGATCGTCAAACACAGCAAGGCTGTTGATATCTTCCTTGTGAACAGGCCACGTTTCCGAACCATAGAGCAAAATGGAACGCAAACAAGCATTGTATACCCAGGGTAATAATAATATAATATGTATAATATGCGGTACTGAGACTACTAACAATTGGATGAAACCACATGGTGATCATTAGACCTAATCATAATATCTGTGAGAATGCTGCTGTAATTATGAATTCTATTATTGCACTGGATTGAAAACGGGTGTCACGTGGAAGCCTCATTGATCAAGTTGATCCATAGGTAATTAATATCCGATTGTCCCATTCGACTGTGTTACGTTGTTTAGATGACATTTTGATTATGGTTCACTTTGCTGACCAGTTGACCAAGACCACCATTGTTAGGCTCTGTTTTGTTTGGACTTACCGCAAGAGGCAACCAGGGTTCAAAGCAGGTTCATAACGATCAAATTAAAGAGGATAGTTGGAGTGAGACCACGTTTTAGAATGTACTGACTTTAAATCAAGATGAGCGAAACCTTACTGTGACAAAAACAACAGTCATAAGGAACAAAACACGTGAAAAATTGTTTTAGAGGGCTGCATACAGTTAGGGCGCATGTGGTTTGGACAAAACGGAGGAAAGAATTTTGTGGGATTGCATTTAACTTGAGACAAAAAGCTGTGCATTCTAGCTATCAACATATATGTCCAGGCAAAGGTATTGAAAATAATATGCAGTTCTTTTTGTTCATATATTGTGACGTGCAGTCGAAACCAGCAAGCGCGCACGGGTTGAATTTGAATTGCGTAACAGGGCGTGCTGCTGTGTTGTTGGCGCCGTTTTGGTTTTCGCTTGTGTTAGTCGTGTGCATGGCTTACTGGGCCTTTGACTCGTGCTTTTTGTATTGTTTCCTTTCACAACAATGTTACTGGAAGCCCTACGTCGGAAGAACGCTGTCCCCCTATGTTTCCACGTTGCCCTAAAGTTGGTCCGCAAGTGTAACGGACAATCAGAATAGAAACGGCCAGCCTGCATGTAACAACAGATCAACTTCGAAGTTAAGAACAGGTCAGAAAAGGTACAGAACCATAGTTGTTGAGACTAGCAAAACGAGTCAAACAAATGACTCGCGACATAATAGTAAACATTTATTAGGAGTTAACAACCGTTAACACAAAACAGTCTGATGTGAACAGACTAGTCAGATACAGGTTTATGTACAGTGTAACTCTCAAACACATTTCACCACATCTCATCAAATACACACCGCAGTCTGCTGGTCTATATAGCAAACTTTACTGGACGTTGTGAAACCAAACAACAAAATCAACAACCACACGGTTGGCGGCATCCGAGTCGTTTTAGTCTGTTACAGGAACCAAAGCCAAAGGATGCTTGCACAGAACACTCATTACAGTTGGCTTGAGATGCATCATTTATAGTTTCACGCAAATATCCTGTATCCAAAGTAAATCCGAAGTAATAAAACCAGGAGTCATGTGACTGAAGGACATTGTGATCTAGCCTGCCAATGTTTGTTAGCTAGAAGACAGGTTAGCGGGGAAATGAAACACTTATCTCTTGTAAACAAAAAATAGGCTTCATTAGTAAGTTCTGAATTGAGAGGAAGGATATTGAAAATATAAGGTAAGGTGTGGGAGTAAATACTGTCGCACTCTAATTAAGAGGAAACAAGAAAACGAAAAATCAAAGTTAGACCAAAAAATTAGCAAGAGATTCCTCATCAACAAAGCTGGAGAAAATATAAAAAACAGAACACAACTATGGTTAGGGCTTTTGAAAAAGTAGGGGAGTGATCTAACAAAAGACGGTTGTCGTTGATTGAGACAAATGAAAAATTGATAAAACAGACTTGTGTCTTATTTACTTGTCTCGTTGCTGACGGTATACAGTGGGTATGCTGATGATCTACCAACTTAAGACGACCAGTGGATTTGCGGCAACATAAACCGTAACGCCATATGACCAGGTCATCAATACTTATGATACCTATAGTTTATCCGCGTACTGCAAGCTAGAATTCATGGTCTGCAACTGTCACTCGTTGAAACTTCGGACGCCCTTCCAAGTCGTATTCATCCAGGTGGTGTGGTACAAGGCTAATTCCCTCCGAGAATAAAACTCGACAGTAACTCGATAAAGACTTACTTGAATAACATTTTGATAACGCAGCTTCCGGCCACCAGGAGTTCGCTTGATTGCCTCGATTTGCTCGTGCGGCAGCTGCTTCGGAATCTATTTGTCCGCCATCCTACGGACATACCCTAGCCAACAAAGCCGAGTAAACATCAGTACGGCTTAAATCCCGTCCGTGTCCGCTCGCCCAAATACCTCAGTTTTCGGACACGTCTTTCAAGACGTTCGAAAGCAGTGCCAGTCTCCGTCACACGAGCTGGCATCTCACGGTCTACGGACAGATCTGTCCACAGATCACTACCCAAATAGCAGAAATATGTACACTTGTCCACACTGTCTTCATTGATGCGGATTCTAGATATAAGCATAGGACCTCCAGTCATAGAAGGTTAAAAGAAAGAATATGTTTTATTTTTCGCTAACATCCAAACCAAATTTGGATGCCGCGTTCACGAAATCCGTGACCAGTCGCTGAACTTCCTCTTCGATGTGTGCAAATAGCGCACTATCATCTGCACACAACAACATGTGCATTGTTGAAATACGTAACCCAATTGGGGTACCGAAAAGTCGACTATTCAGCAAGGGGCCGTACGTACAATATTCAATCTCAACACTGTTCTCCGAGTTCTGAAGAGCAACTGTTAGCATTGCGACCTAAATATAGTAAACGGAATTGGGGCCAGGATACAAACCTGCTTCATATCAGTGGAAATGTCAAAACCATTAGAATTTAGTCCACAAGATTTCACCTTCGTCATCATATCTAAATGTAAGAGTCTAATAAAAATGACGATTTTACCTGGACATCCAGACGTAGCAAGCACCATGTACAACATTGTACGACACACGGAATCAAACATTTTGGTGAAACCCATGAAGAGGGCGTAGAGCGGTTGACTGTGTTCGTAGCATTTCTCCTAAATCACACTATGTCGTCTGTACTGCGACTCGTCCGAAATCTACACTGCTCCTCGGGAACAATACACCCTCCGCCACACACAAACAACAATACACACTGTGGTATCCATGGTCATTTTACTCACCCAAACAGTGGTGTGTTCATTGACCCGATGGCTTACTTACCATTCCGCATTGTTTACTTAGGTGATCCGCCACTCACACAAGGATGTATAAATGATGTAGGATATGGCACTGAGCAGTAGTGGTGTTTTCAGCTATGGTGCATGGATTCGAGCGATGACGAAAATCATTACCAGTTGGGCTGCGTAGAACGGGTGTTCCATAGCTGCCGTGAGATGGTTTCCCAGCAGAGTAGTAATGCCAGCACCCTTGTAAGGTAAACGAGGGTAGAAATTCGGTTTGGAGGAGGATGAAGCCACCGCAGCAGCCGATGTTTTATGTGATAAATTTCTCCAGGAATATTGATGGTTCTAAACAAAAACACCTGCATGATCAATGTTCCTCGAACAGATTAGTCTTGCACGAGAAAAACGGAGTTCTCACTAGACCTCGTTTATATTGGATCAGCACAAAACTGAAATGTTTCCGGTAAACGGACCGCTGTACGGAGATTTCACTTTGACTCTTCATGAGACTATCCAAAAAAGTCATGGTATCAGCATGCTCATGTTGGAATTCAGCTGTTCCACTGAGTCAAGTATAACTGAGGCAATCTCATTAATGTCGATTAACAGCGTCATACGGCCTACAAATGGTCGGTAGAAATGAAATTGACTGATGATAGCATCAACGTTCTGCTCCAAGTGGGCAAGGGAAAAATCCACTTGTGGAGGATCCAATGTACTACTCATGATAATAATAACGATTTATGTTTGGCTGGTTCTCTGAAAGTAGAGCTTGACTTTCGTTTGGTACATCGATATTCTAAATCAGATGTGGACAATCATATGTTCAAGTGATTCGAATCGATATATCGACGTTTCAGTACAGGTGATTAGAACGAACTCGTTTGCGTCCGGTAAAGTGGAGCTGACACACACACACACATGGCTATGATTTGCGCCAACTTGACTCATTTTGTTGTTGGTCATTTAACCAGGAAAATTAGCAGAATTTACGAAAGCAACCAGATCTCTGATGATACTAGCGTATAGTGAAGTCTTTTGAGCAAGACAAAAACTGGCGAACGGTGGTTAGAATAAATGAAACCAATTACAAAACTGCTCATGGTGTGGCTGAAACTATTCCAAGTACGACTATTGCTCATTCGACCGACCCCAATCATTCTTCCTTCGACCCATCGCGTGATAATGTAGTGGATTACCAGATCGGAAGCAAGATTATTCCAACAGTCGGCAGAATACATCGACACGGTCGTGAAATATGACCAAAGCTCATAACGGATAGACTGCAGACAACACGGGCTATAGGAAGAGCCATCGCCGAACGAGACCGGACCAACGGAAGCGGAATGGCAGGCGGAAAACCCCCCGGACAGAAGGCGTCAGTCACACATACAAACCGAGCAGAAGTGCACACGATGTGAGTAGAAACTGGAGGTTGTTGTGGTCCGGAATTCAGGTTCATAAACGCGGGTGCGCGCGTGGCATGGCAGCCAGCGGTTTGGATAATAAAGATTGTGCTTTATTGGACGCCATTTCGCCACATAAAAAGTGCAATCAGTCCCATGATAAGGAAACTGATTGAGTTGGCGTGTTCAGTGCACACAAAAAGCAGGCAATGTTTTTCTGATTGACATTATTTCATTAACCATTGGAAGTTTCGTGTCGCAGTTACATTACGTCATTTTGAATTGTTTGACAGTGTCAACTAGGTGACCAGTTGATACGATTAATTTGGCGATCGTTGAAGCCGGATCCTTCATGCTTGTTACAGTCGACGAGTAATTTGTTGACATTGCATTTAATATCAACTGTGCAGTATGGTGTGCCATATAATGATGACAACACCGTTCTGTTTATCTCGATGCCCTCGCAACGTCAACTGAACTTGCATCTTGCGTGAGAGTCAAAATGGTGTGTTGAGTGTGCACAATCGCTATGGAAAGCCAGTTCTCTAGTGCTTAACAGAATGTGTAGTTGGGCAGCTCGATAGTTCTGTTGCAATGCCAATTTCAGTTTGTGAATCACGTCGTTGGTCAAATTGCCATCCTTGAGGTGGATTTGCAGAAATATTCTTCATTCCCTTGCAGTGCAGGTTGCTGCTTTTGATTTATTCTTCTTATCATGGGTATGCACGACTTTTTGGGTGTCAGCGTTTCTCTAAACATTCACTTCTTCATCCTCTAAACGGTCTGTTGTACATATCCTTCGGGTTCCGGGAAACAACTCCCACTGATTCCCGTTCTTAGGTAATTGGTAGGAAACTGATCGTTCTGTAGACAGATGCTTTCTAGATGGTCTACAGAGTGTCAAGAAATTGATCCAAAATGGCGAAAATTTCAATGTTGACCCCTGTCAAGGTCATTAATGTCCAGCTTCACGACCCTGACCTCTGCAATCAGTTGTTCGTACGGACACTAACACACAATCAATCAAACCCAAAAGTTGGAGCATTGATTATTGTTGACAAACCCACGATCCATTGCCCGATTTTCCTACTCACCACACTACTATGTTCATATTTAATGTTCTGTAATTAGTTATTCTGATGAACAGTCATTGAAAACAAATTGTGTTCCGTACTATGTTGTTCTCACAACATACTACGTTCGCAAGACAGTTGCAGGTGTTCGATACCGACCAGTTCATCGAAATTACGTCACCTAACACTGAACCTAAAACCGTTGTTTTACTTCGGGTATAATCTAGGGTCTGTTCCAGTTGACAGAACCTTAAAATGCATTTCCACTTGCTATTATCTCTATCGTTTCCAGATCCCCATAGATTCCATAAGGAGTCAGTTATGCGAACAGCTGTTTTCGGTAATTCTCATCGGGCTTTTAAAATTACATGGGGTACATGCGTTTTATATATGAAAAATTAGAGCAAGTCAAGTAGGTCATTAGAATCATAGACATGGGGCGGATGACAGTGTAATTGATGGGGGTGGGAGTGTTGGTGAATGTGTGGCATTATCACTCGTGCCTGCCATGAGACATGCATTTGGCGGTGTTAAGTGGTTCACGCCTGCTTGGGTTCCAAGTGGGTGTGGAATAGTTGGCCAAGGGAGATGTAGGGTTTGCACGAACTGTTTTTGGGTACACGGACTGGGGTTGTAGAGTCTGATGGCAATTGCCTCAGCCGTTGATAACAGTTGCAATCGGGCAGCTCTGGAGTGGACTTGACGAACCTTGTAGATGACTCGGAAGACTTCATCCGGCTCAATTTGATGACCAGTGTCAATAAGATGAGAACCAACTGTACTGAAAATGGGCTTTATCGAACCGTTGCGAAGCCATTTTGGGGGGTGTTCACAAATCCTTTCTGATAGCCGCCTTGTGGTTCTCCCAACGTTACCGGCTTGACAACAACAGGTGAGAGAGTATACAGAAAAAGACGAACAAAACCTAGGCAAACTATCTTTGAAGTGTGGCACCAGTACCGGGCAGGTATTGAACGATACGATGACCCGTGCTGTAGGATAGGCATTGTCGGCTACATTACAAACTCGGCAGGCGATAATTTCACTGATGGCTTCTCCCTTGTACGACAGGGTGATAAAGACAAGCTTTTTATCCACCGTTTGAACAGTTTGATGCCTCACTTTTGGTTGCATGTTTCTGTCCAG
>JTDE01002966.1:18299-54878 GCA_014338405.1 Paragonimus skrjabini miyazakii | reverse complement strand
AACAAACTGAATAGTAGTCAAAGTATCCTTGAGATTGGAAAACATGAGAAAAATTGAAAACATAACTTGTGCAAACACAATCAAATAATTATGGCCTGTAACCAGTCTGTCGTTCCGAAAAGCATATCGACAGGTGCTAGATCAAAGCTCTATAGCTCTCTATAATTAATTCGCTGACTCGACTGGAATCAAACGACTCGAGTTCAAGGTACCAATACACTTTGAATACATCGGGAAGGTATAACGTTTTTCGTAAATTTTATAAAAATTGCACCAGAAATAGTTTAAGACAACTACATGAAAATAATCGATAGACAAACGTTAGCAAAGAAACATTCCATGTCTATGAAGAAAGTGCTTCTGTTTAAATAGCCTATGAATGAAGTAAGTTGTACTCATTACTAGGAAAACCAGCTGCGCTAGAATTGCACAGCACCACAGTAGAAGTGTTGTTCTAACGTTGGCTGGAGAACTGGATACCTGTTATCGCTCGGTCAAAATTGTTCCTGTCTGGCCATTCTGCCATTGGTCTAAGCTCGAACTCGTTGGCACGTGAACAAAATTTCAGTTCGCACTCGTCCTAGGCACAACACTCCAGGAGGAGGTGAACTGACATATTTGAAAACGGGGAAGTTGGTGTCGAAAGATACAGTTGAACGAAGAATGGAATGAAAAACGACTCTAGAGGTCTAAAGAAATAACCGGGTGTCATGACGACTAGCAATCTGCACAATGCACGGCTGGCTGACATTATCATATTTGCCAGAAACTTGAATGTCCAAGTAAGTAGGTTACTTGCTCATAAGCGTGACATAAGTGGCCCACATTCTTACGGTACCCATCAAACAGACAATCCTGAACGTCTGTTGCACTTCGGTGTTTATAACGGTGTGTTTCTGATAAGTACCAATTTTCGACGTTGTCCAGCTTGGCGACCTCCATCTCCGAATCATTCGGGGACAACGATTGACCATATGGGCATCGGCTATTGGTGCAGTGACTGTTTTCAAGGTTGTAGGTCAGTCTACAGAACATGCGTGGATTCTGAGTATGCAGTGGCATGTGCCAAGTTTGCTCTGTGTTTTGGTAGGAGACCACTTCGACGTCAAACACAAACTTACGCGTCTAACTCAGCTGGGACACAAGCCCCCCCATCCATCAGAGTGCACTTATCTCTAGTCTAGGATCTCATTCATCCGATTATATCAAAGCAGATTGGGCACACATACGGCATACGACGCATAAGTGTGGTTTGCCTTGTGCGGTGCTATTGCCAGTTCTGCTGTCAACCACGTTACGCGATCACTGGAATTTCTCGACGCTCGCCGGAGTACTGCATCCAGCAGCGAGTACCACCAACCCATAATGCCACCCGCTTAAAGTTACGGAGGCAACTACGAAGTGATCGCGAGGACTGGTGGAAACAATGTGTCATCAAGATGGAACAAGCCGTTACTACCTGAAATTCTAGAAAGCTTTTCCATCTCATCCGAACAACCGTTGACAGGAAGCCATGTGTGAGCGACGTGATCTGCGAATAATCTGTTGATAAGCTGCAACAATGCTTAGAACGCTGGATTGAGCACTTTCAGCAGCAGTTCAACTGGCCACCCACGCCACTGACTAAGCCTTCGAGCTCTCTCTGTGCCCACTGGTCTGTTCACGTTTCTACGGCCTCGGAAACGAAAGTCTCCCTTGAGATCAAGTTCTTGAAACGTCACAAAACACCCGACTCAGACAAACTCCTTCTTGCCCCTTTCAAAGATACAGGACTAACCTTAGTCAAAGAGCTGGCCGCTCTGTTTTGGGAATCCTGGATCACTGACGTTGATTTGGCTAACATCATTCCCCTTGTTTCAAAACCGCCTCACTACTTTCTGTGCAAACCACCGAAGCATTGACCTGCTTCCTATCGCGTCGAAACAGCCTACAGTCAATATAGTTCGTAGGCCGAAAGCAATGTGCTAGGTTTCGGCCCAGTCGTGATTGCAATGATCACAGGTGCATTAAATGTCTGAATCCTGCTAATCTTATTGAAGATCAACAGTTGTTACTGTTTTGGACTTCAGAAGCGTATTTGACTCAGTTGGCAGAGCTTCATTCTAGAACTGTCCGTCGAGAAAGGGTGTGCCTGAGAAGTATATCCGCGTAATAAAAGCAGGTTACTAATAGGTCAGGTTAGGGCTAATGGCAACGTATCACCTTGTTTCAGCACCCCAGATGAAATGCGACAAGGTGGTCCAGCCTCCCATTTCCTATACAACGTTGAAGTAGACGAGATCATAGAGTGTGCCCTGATAAACTGCTAATATGATGATGTAGATTCTCTTGCAGGCACTCAAATTCGAGACAAAGACAATGCAGGCGACGTTACCCTAATATGTAAGGACTCGAAGGTCCCCCAGAACATCGTAGACAGATTGAAAGCTTCAGTCTGTCAGTTTGGTATGGTTCTTGCGCCTACTAAGTGCAAGGTGCTGTTGCAAGACTGGCAGGACTCAGCGCCTGCCCTGACCTTTAGTGGTGGGTAACTGGAAGTAGTTGAGAAGTTTGTTAACCTTGGGAACTGAGGCAATGCCAGTGGAGTACCTGGTGAGATTACAGACCGTATAGCAAAGGCTCAGATGGTGTTTTCCAAACCGTGACATCTGTGGCGTCGGCACGATCTCAGTCTTCCTGTGAAAGGTCAGGTGTATAATACTACTGTAAGGGTGGTCCTATTATACGTCCCCGAAACCTAGTCAATTCGAGTGGATGATGTTAACAGAGGGTCTGTTTTCGAACATTGGCGTCTCTGAAGCATTAACGGCGTATGGTGGGAACACCGTGTCGGCAGTGACGAAGTTTGTTGATATGTCTTCGGAACGGACGGACTAAGTCGACCCTTGAGTATATTGATCTCGTCCCACAAGCTTTCGTTGGTTTGACCACATTTTGTGAATGTCAACTCACCACCTGTTACATCGTGCCTTGTTTGTAACAAGTTTGGAAGCCGTAATGTGGTAGCCACATTCTAATTTAAGCCCACGATGTAAAGACACTGTTATCAAAGCATGCTTCAATATTTCGTTTCAGGCTTCTTGTTTAGGGTTCATAAAATAATTTTAAAATATCCCAGTGAGGATGCTGTCTGTTCCGATGAAGAGCGGAACTCTGTGTGTAGTTATTCACTCCATTTACACCTCTCTCCCTTCTTTGCATTGCACCATATTTTTTCTTCCTTTCCAAGTTCGCTTCTCCATATATATATATATATATATATATATATATATATATATATATAAGCACTATTAGGACATATCAACAAACATCGTGCGAGCACAAGGTAGAGGTGACGAGCAGTCAGTCTTGCCAAGATGAGTCAAACGACGTATATTACCATTGGCCTGGGAGCTCAAGTCAACTGTCAGGCTCAATGTTTCAGCAAGAAGTATGCACTGGATGTGAAACACAACGGCATGGTTGAACAGTAGGACACATTGCACAATATTGATCGAAAATTATGTTTCTTAAATTCATCAGTAGTAATTCGTTTGCTTCGATGACAGAGAAAAAGTCGGAAAGAATGGAAAATATGAAGATACCTTTAAAACGATCTTCAGACGGAATAAACATGTCCCAATTGACTCACCACAAACAGATGCTCCTCGAACGTGAAGATAGCACTTCATCTTTTGGTGTAAGTAAATTGGTTACACCAGGTGACAAATAAAACGTCTAATTTCATACTATGCTTTCCATCAAATGAGCAGCGTTTGTAGTTTTTTTGATTCACATGTCGTCAATCCAGCAAGCGATACTGGTTTGTACTATTATGGTTAACCTCCGTACAAACTGTGCGGAGCTTATCGGTCTGTCAGATAAACACATAGTCCGGGAAGTAATCTTCAAGGTGGCATCTGTGTTGAATACAATAAAGAGAAGCCCATGTTCTAATTTTTTACAGTCCTTCATAAGAAGTGTGCTATGTCGAAGTGTTTATAGGAAAGATCTGGAGTTTTGTAGTATCAACAAGAGTAGGATTGCTGTGCAAGTTTTCAGCTTATTCGATTAGCTTCTATAAAAAACTTCCAATTGAATCCTGTTTCCAATACGATTTGTTCGATTCCTTCAAACGGATTCCCATTGATTTGCTGGTAAGCAGATCAGGGCTAAAAGCCTTACAATTTGTTCACAAGAAGTGTATGTGCGACCATCTCTACACGAAGTTCTAAAGACCAACTTTAGGTAATCTAGGTACTTATTCGTACTGGAATCCAAACCGTCAGTACACACTGGTTTCACGCACAATTCAAGAATAGATTTACTTGATTTTATACACAGTTTCGTATTATTCCAGCATCTAATCAGTTCAAAGTGATCGTACGTTTAATTACAATTTATAGCGTGCTAATTAATCACACATCACTAACATCAAGTTCCAGTTCCGCTCTGTTAAACCATCAAAACTCATTACAACGATCGGTGTCACAAATATCAGTGTTCTAACGGGGCCACATTTGAGACATTCATCAATGTTACTAAGGTTGGATGGCGAAGCTTCGTACAAAGTGGCAAGGAAGGTGTTATCTATGGCGGTGATAAAACAAACGTAAGATCACCAGCCAGACTGGAGAACAACCAAACATCAACATACAAACTTCGAACTATAAATATTTTCAAAAGCTGATAAGATTCACGCCAAAACAGAAACCATTATATTGTGGACAAAATTAAAAGCAGTTCGTCGCATAGTTATTTCAAACAACGTTAAATTGGAGGATGGTTAGATTTACAGCTCCATATTCAACGGTTATCGTAATTCCAGACTATCAACAAATTCATTCCAAACGTACGAAGTTTACAATTTCACTGGCACACACGATGGACAGAATACGACGTGTCAAAGTTTGGGTCAAAGGTGGAGGTCCCGAAACTGGGGTACAAAATACTCACAGAACGAGTACGACGTGAAAGTGCATGGTTTCACCTCAAACACAAAAACATTTTTCTATTCGTTCGTTAAGGCACAACAATCTTTGTTCAGTCACCATGTGAGGGATTGAGAAGAAGGATGGAATGACCGTCACAGGTTAGATTTTGGATATCGTAAGATAGTTCATTGAACATACACTTTAAAGTAGATTTTTTCTATTTACCTCGTATTTTGATATTAAACTGTATATGATAAACATATCGATCTGTCAAGCTGATGTCCAACTTAAGGAATACAAAGTGCGAAGAAACATAAAACAATCAACGCACTTTTAACTGGTGTTTTTCATGTGTCGCAGACTGCACTTCCTCAACCGAAGTATTATTTCCAATACAGGACTGTATAATGTTACTAGTGAGTAGTCAGTAGCTTTATCGCTAAAAGTGAAGTACTGGTAACATTTGCCTAGAAGTTTCCCCATCTATCGCTTTCATCTCAGCTTAGATTAGGAAGATATGTTTGTGACAGACGAAGTGATGTGTAGACAACCTTTTGTCTATCTTTTCAAAGCGATCACTAACAGAAACAGTCTCGCAAAGTCGTATATATAACATTGCCATACAAGGGCAAAGATGTAACTGCCATTATCCAGTGTTGACTAAAATATGCTGTAAGAGGTGCGTACAACACGACGGGACTAAGATTGACCAACCGGAGGGCACTACTGCTATTCACACCGAAGAATGACCCAAACAAACTCACTCGCCACATCTGACATTATTCGTGAATTTGCTTGTACTTGTGTGAGTCAAGTACATCGGTCGAACAGTTGGGACACGTGTCTCGGAGTATATTACAAGGTTGTCAGAGGAGGACAAAACCAGCGCTGCTCAATATTTTATCATACGATATATGTAAAAAACGGAACATGAAACCCAAGTGGAGAAAGCTTTTTGTATGTTGTATCACCCAACCAATAAGCATACTTTACCTTTTGCTGAGGCCGCTGCGACACACCGTCACAAACCCTCCCTTTGTGTACAGAAGCAGATGGTAATCTATCATTACCGTGGTGTTAAGGGTCCGTAGTCGAGTTTGTATCATTCGTTTTTGCTGTTTTATTTCTTCACCCCCCAACCCACTAGTGTGATATATATATATATATATAATTATATATTGTTGGTCGTTGTTATTTGGTACTGAAGACATAATGGCTTCAGGTTGAAAGGTTTTGAACAAGTGCAACGGTGCTCAACAAACAAATGAAAACCAGATGTGCTAATCCGGCGTAAGGGACAATAAAACTATGGCGAAAGCATTCAGTAACCTTCACCTTTGACGGGCACAGTGCGGAAAAATGGGAAAACAAACCAGACCGAACTGACTAACCTCGTTGAAACTTAAGTTTACGACAGCTCAAAGTTCGCGAATAATTGCTCTTGAATACGTACCACAGGTTAAAATCCGTTAATCATGACCAAAATTACAGTCCCAATTAAGGCAGCGTCACCCAGGGTCATGTTGTTTGGGAACACACAGATGACCTTTTAAATGATCATTCAGCAAGGATTGCTCACGCATGCCGAGGGAATGATGGGAGTGTTTTTTCGAAAGTGAATCTGCACAATCTCGAGAGATTTTGTTTAGTTTGAGGGTAATTATCTCTACACTTTGTCTAAGATGTCGGATAGCGGGTATTCACTGGTAATTATGGATGCTCAGTGGACAATTTCTAATAATGTAAGCCCAGCCCAGTTTCAATCACATTTGTAACCGCCAAAGGATAATCGATTGAAAGGGTCGAAATAAACAGATCGATCGACTGGAGATCCGGATGCAATCGTAAATCCAGAGTTTATAAATCGCAATGAACGACCAACTCGGTTCAGCTGCGGTATTGTTTCAACTGGATGGCAAAGTTGATTATGAAATGAGAACTGATGAAGTAGGACGTCGGAGGCCTCAAGAAAACTGTCGTGCGGATGTCGCCTTGTCATCAACTGCAACCCAATGATCCATTCGCAAGATGTGCACCTTCGTGTTTAATTGTCCATTCTGGTCATTATGGGCTCCACTGATTACAGCCAATAGCTCTCCACTAGTTCACTTCTAAAAAGCGGTTGTTTACCACGGCTGTAACTCAACTAAGCAGCTATGGCGATCGTTGATATAGTACTGCTGTTGATTGTAGATGAACAAACAGATCAAGAGACACTAGTGTTTGGTGAGGCCTACTCACATTAGCAAGTACAATTGATCTAGGCTTAATCCATATCATTAAGTGACTTTCGTTAACAAAGGATTTGGACTGTTGTGCATTACGGCTTGGGTGAGATGGTAAATTCGTGTCCGTCTAGTGGAGACCCCAGTACCAAGGTTAAGCCTATAGCTCAGGCAAAAATCTTCTCGCAACACTAAAATCTCGTCAAACCAGTGGTCATAGCACAAATTGAGATACAGCACCAGTGAAGTGGTTTCGACAACAACCAGGGGATGCTTAGTAAACATAAGCCCGCGTTCTGCTTTCTGGAAACAGTTACATTTATGCTAAGAACTTCAGTTAAAAGACTTGAAGCAAACGTACTGAAACCTGGAACTGTGGGCAACCTGGCCAATGTAACTCAAATATTAGACAAATCTGAATTGCATTTGATAACCATAGAACGCTGAAGTAAACAGTACGATCCACTTGGAATGTAATTTTCTCAGAGACCCCAGTGAGTGAATGGCTTTTTCTTACCAGTGGTGCACAGTTCTGATGAGTGTTATAAGCCAAAATGTTGATGACTGTAAAAGAACCAATGATCGGACGTTTGTCTCACGTATGCATGAGAATCTTAAACTGAGGTTTGAAGCCACGTAAGAAAAAGAACATTAGTACTGGAGCACCATTGTTATGCTTCTCTATGTAACATGACATGGCGATGGGTAAAATGAAAAAGCGGGTCACAATGCATGTGCACACGTGCGTTCAGTCGATGAGCAGGCATATGAACTGCAAGGATGTAAACGTAGAAACCAGTTGGGAAGACAAAACAATGAACGATAAATCAGAACGTATGTGTACCAATAGAGGGGCACCTATGAAAAGCAAAAAAGTAAACTAAGATGAAACAGCAACCGAGTTCAGCTTCCAATATGAATGAGGACACAAAGCATGGACTGCAACACGAAAGAAGAAACTATCACGGGAAAATGGTTCGTCATAGCTGCAAATGGTAAGGGTTTTCGGAATATATGCGTATATACATATATATGTATATAGGTTTATACATATGTAGATAAAAAAGACTAGAGAATAAACCTGGAAAGTCAATCTGACTATAGATCGCAAGTATACAGAATCGGGAGCACGGAGAGGCGACTGAAAATAGTAAAAAGTCAAGGACCATGAACGACAAACCACCTGAGATGTCTTGCGTGTAAAACATGTGTATGAGCGGTTCCAGTATGAATCTACTGAGTGATAATCAAAAAAGTCATAAAAATAAAAAAACATTGGATAGAGGGAGAAAGAGCTAACACAAGGCGGGTGGTAGTTGCTCATTGTACAAGAGGAGAGAGGGGGGGGCTCCGTTGAGCCCAAAAATGTGTCCACATATGGGTTTGTCCAAAAAAGGGCTAAGTGGTTTTGCTCAGACCCCAGGATTGGATGAGAAAGACAACCATCTCGTAGGTGCCAATCATGATGCATGAGTTGGGCACCTGGCGAATGTAGTGTGTGCCCATGCCCCGATAAAGGCCAGCTAGACCTTCCTCACGGGTCACTTTGCGCACTGTGCCGACAAGACCACGATAGTGACCATGTGCTTCCCGGAGACGCGTACGAACGACTTCTGAAAAATGGAATAAAGAGGGGTATGACAACACTGGAATGGTGACCGAAAGACTTCCTGCAGAGGAAACACTATGAATATACAACGCAGCTACACAGATGATCCTACAGCTCCGCTGGAGGCAACACCGACAGTACACATTAACACTAAAGCCATTCTACTTTGACTAGTATCCATCAACAAGTCGAATCAAATATTACCGAGGCACTTCATCTAGATGACAGGCTGCCTGCTTACTACAATGGAACAAGGTGAATTGTTCGAGCAACTCAATGGAATTGTAAAATCATATTTTTCTTGACTGAAGTTAGTCGAATGTTCTGGCATGAATCGAATAAGTCAAAAAATCTACCAACTACATGATGTTAGTTAGTTGACGCGTATTTTACTGAGAAGCATGTCGGTTGGATATTATCAGAACTTAATAAAAACAAGGGCACGAACTTACAATCCATAAAGAGAAAGATTGATAAGAAGTTAATTTTGCAAACAGCTGTTTTTGGTAATTCTCATCAGGCTATTACAATTACATAGGATAAGTGCGAATTATATATGAAGATTATAACGTGTCAAATAAGTCATAAAAAAGATTGATGACGAATCAATCACTACTTGATAGCGGAACGGTTCACTGTATCACTAGAACACATAATTATGTTTTGCGTCCAGATTTATACAATATAGAAACTTCGGAGTCAATGGTTCAGCTTTATGCGAGTAATTAGGTGTGTGGTTACTATGGTTTCCGCCCAGAATTTATTGTCCTACATCTTAGTTTCCATAATTCATAAACTAGAACAACAATGTATGGAATGTTTTCAGTGAAGTGAGGAAAACTACAAGATGTAATTGGGTAATTTCAGGTAACCTAAACATAAGTAGTATATAGACATATTTTGCATCGAAATTTGCTTTAAAATAGAAAACAATTTTTCGGGGATTAATAGTTTTCAAATTAACACAGACATACATTTAATGATTGAACCAATGATAATTCAGAACCATCTGAATATACAAATCGACTCTGAACTGATTTCACTCTACGAACCACAAGAAACGTCGCGCCACTCGAGATCATGAAACCGCTGAGCCGCACAACAAACATCGGGGTTTGTAATAATTGTGAATTGAGTTCAGAAAACACTCAAGTACACAACCTTAAGGCGTTTTAACATGAAATTCTGCTGCTGAATGACAAACTTAATAAAAAATGCAAACATTGTACAGATGTGCAAAAGAGGAGGATTAAAAATATCCTCCGGGCGAGAAGTGTGTTTTGCGCCGATTTATCGTTAATTTACGACGCGCACAAAATCAGTAGTTTTCGAATAACGAAGGATGAGAGTGTTTCACGTAAACATTGTTGTGAATTGTGAGAATGGATCAACTGGCCACCTTCAGACCTTATCTATCGGTCAGCAACCGCACTAGATGAAGTGCAAAGGATTATGTTGACTGGAACTCTGGTCCTACCAGGGGCAACTAGGCATAACAGGCTAAAAGAGAGCGGTTACAATCAATGACTTTTAACTCGCACTACTAACTACGTAGGAGAGTTTAAGCAGAGAAGCACGATCATGTGACAATATATCAGAAATAGTTTTACGGTTGCATCATTGCAGTCTTCTGAATAACAAAGAAGAGGGATAGAAAAAGTACCCGCAAAATCACAGTGCTGAGAAAGCTCGAAAGCTGACTAGCCACAACTCAGAATACATCCGATCCGTACAGCAGTAACCCGGATCAGATATCATTGTCATATTTACTGTGACCCTGCCAAATTAGTCCGATTATCCAACCAATGACTAAGAGGAGATTACACATGAAAACCATGGTTACCGAATATGAGCCTGACTATTCCTCTGTGTAAAGTGAGCAGAAATTGTGTGGCCAGTTCTGGCCACCTCGTGATCACACAAATCCATACTAAAAAAAGCTGTCCGACATGGCGTGCATTCACATTTTTTTAAAGTTAACTTTCATTTTACTTCTTTTGTCAACTTTTCACGTCAGCATTGAGTTGCACGGCAGCTCGAATCAAAATACCGTTTGGTTAGGCTTATGATCGTTATGAATGGATGAAATGAATGTAGAAGGTGCATCTCAGACGAACAGTCCACATACGTTCAAATGACTCCTAGACCAAAGTAATACCAATTACAACTTATTGGTAACACTGTGTAATAGGTAAACCGAATCGTTTTGTCAAACAGGAGTAAGTCAACCTACCATCTGAAGCGTCTACCAAATCCGGCCTTCTGAAGAAAGACCGATCACATGGCTACAAAATAACACAGCATCCATCTCAAGAGTAACAAGTGTTAGGTCTAGTGAGGTTGGTTTCAAATGATTGAGAGTGCTGTCCAGTGGAGACAACCGCGATAATAACACATTAAACATATATCTTCTAATTCACTTTCACTCTTGTACCATGCGCTCAATGAAGCATTTCCTCTTCTAAGGTAGAATAGTGTAGAAATATTTACGCGGGGTTTCTGAACACAGGAGCTATGTATATCTGACAGCCACTCAAGCAGTATGCTTTGTAATAACGTGATTACAGATGGAACACTGAGCAGGAATGAAGACTTTCAATAAGTTTACAACGAAATACGAGTGCCCTGATAACCCCAGTATTTTCGAACTCACCTTGTTGAGTCGAGGTATCAGTGGACGGTACGAATAATCGGTAGCATTCAAGTGAGCGGAGTTGAGTCATACAAACAAATATTTGGGTTATCGCAATCTATGCTCCGAGAAATGACCGTCAATTATGACAAATATGGGGCTAATCTGGAAAGCACTTAAGATGATGCAGACGATAAATCTTTAAGGTATTTACGGTAGATGGAAAGGCCGCACAAGCATGCAACAAACAGCTTGAAAGACATGGAAATTACACATAGATTCTTGGAATTCGACAATTTTTTCTTCAAATTTTGTAGGCACACGGCAATCAGGTTTGAACAACAGGGGGTAACAGATCCAGAGGCCCAAGAAACAATCTCTGAGGCACTATACTAAGTAATCACATACAAAGTCAGGTTGTTTTGATTGACTAATCAGGGTTCACGTTGTTACAACATGGTGGAAGGTAATCTAGACATAAGGGAGAAATGAATCAGTAACACTGAACGAAAATGCCACCGAGAAAGAGTATTCAATGAAATTGAGTCTTATCCGGTGGAATTTACGAAGGGGCAATATCGTATCGTATGACATCGATTGAACGGTTTGAAGCGGAACACGTCATCCACTGACAAGCGCACTCAGTAGATTTACAATATCTGTCAGTAACTTGATCGCAGAGTAAACGACAGCTTATGTTTTGCTTCAATGTTGAAAACAGCTTGCAACCATACCTCATAATTTATAACCACTAGTCAATTCATGCAGTGACCACACATTCAGACAAGACGACTAGTCATTTACTAAAGCTGGCAAGCACATCTGTAACCAAAAAAACGTCGAACTAAGTACAGTTTGTCATCATGCATTGATTCGTTTCTTCTCCCTCTCAAGTTTTAGCTATCGACTTCAGAAGTTTAACTTGCTGGCAAATTGAATACCGCTCCGAATGTGAATATAGTGTCGACAGTCGATCAATGTTCAATTCAATGTACCAATCGGTGGAATGTAGATGTTTGGATTAAAAGAACTTTAGTTTGTCAAAAGATTAAATGTAAATGAAAAGAGATTTGAGAACGATCGAGTTTTATCAGGTGATTGTAATCGGTCGTCTAAGAAATACGTTTGAAGGGTGAAGACAGGCGGCTGTCAAGAATGATAGAAGCCACTCCATCCACAAGTTAATCCACACTATACCAGGTGGTTTAATTATCAGTCTTCAGGTGAAGACTTTGAAACAGATTGAATGATAACAGCCTTCACATGCAGCTCCACATTGAGAAAGAACGACCAACACGTCCCCCCTTCTAATGCACGAGTTTATTAGATCGGAACCCCACCGAAGTGGGACTGTTATACTTGAAAGACAATCACGTTCATTAACTTTTTGAATAAAAACAAAGAATACAAAGGGCTTATGAAATGACAACTTTAAGTGATAAGATGTACTTTAAATGAAATATGCCTTAGTAGAATTAATCGGTCTGTGCATATGATTATCGTTTTTCAGCTCCATTAAGCGCCCAACATTCAAAAATGAGCACAAACACGATCTGAGAGAGCATTGGCAAAAGCTGAATCACACAGGTTGTGTTGCTATATGGTTTTAAAATATTTTTTAAGAAGGAAGAGTGTGTGCATCATTATTCAGCCTGTCCCAATCGACGTGCTCAGTGTAGGGCTACCAAACATGTAGAGTTGAAATTTATGCAACAACGATCCAAAATGAGATTATTCTGAGCTGTTATCAGCAGAACGGATTGGATAAGTCATTTTGTCATATTTTCAGTACACAAGAGTTGTCTACAGTGATGGGAAAAATATTGAGTCCCAGCAACACCAGAATGCGTCATGCAAAGCAGTAGCCAACATATAAAACAATCGTGAAAAAGGCATACTTTACGACTACAACAGCTAACCAAATAATCCAGTCATCTCCGGAATGTTTTACAACGAGTTGTGCTCCAAAGTAACAGTACAATCAATCCAGGTTTGTGACAACTCATTTTTAAAAATCTTAACGATTAGTGAAATGTTGTATTTGATTAGGGGACTAGTTTGCAGGTTGTTGACATTGGATGACAAGCCAGTATGAATTATGATGAATGTTTTTGTTTACCAATTGTTAATTTCAAGTTGAACATCATCGGCAATTGATCGCAGCTGTCGCATTCTCATAGACTTTCCAGTCGGCCCCTTTCGAAAAGAAGCACTAGACTCGAGTTTCGTTCTCATTAGAGCTTGTCAGTAGTGCATATCATCGCCATTGCCGGGACTTGAACCACAGAACTCGAGTCTAGTGCTTCTTTTCGAAAGGGGTCGACTGGAAAGTCTATGGGGATGTGACAGCTGCGATCAATTGTGGGTGATGTACAACTTGAAATTAACGAAATCCCCGACTACTCATTAGTTGTCAATTGTTAGTTCATCTAGTCCGTCAAAGATGTCACCTATTAAACTGATCCTGGATAATGGTGTCTCAGCAAATGACTGTGGGACTATGGGGAATTGTTTAACTTCGGAGGTTGAAGTATTTCCCCGTAATTTCACGACGGGCTCATGCTCAGAGATCAATAACGGCGCAAGTGTACTCTATTAACCAGCGTTCAATACGACGAGTTAATCAGAAACAAACAAAAAAGCACGCTTAGGGTAGACAGGACCAGCTTGAAGAATGTCCGTAAACAAGGATGAGATAAATGATTTTCCCTAATCACACAAAAGGGAAAGGGTCTCTCAAAGACCGTAATGAAAACTCATATTTAATGAGAAGTAGAACTTTAATTTGGACGATCCTGATGCCCGGTAGCGATAAAGATATGACCACCGATCAAGGTGGATGGATTTTGGTAGGAAACTCAATCACATGGTAGCAGTGATAATGGTTTCAGGTGGATTTACAAGTAGCAGCATGATTTAACTAGCCAGACCGGATAGCAAATGAAATTCTAGTCAATATGGTAACACACTCGAGAAGAAGACTCACTGTCATGTACTGCTTTGTGTATGCCAACACAAGTCGATTTCCAGCGAGAGAATGCATCCGTACAAGTGTCTCCCATCACAAGAATATGGCCGCTGTTTCGTGGATTACGTGTAAGGCTCGCAAGCTGGTAGTCCAGACATACAATCGTATGGAAACCTCTGGAGCATACTTGTTCGGTAAGTATACAAACACACAGATATATGGTTACGTGATTTAGTTGAAAGCTTCCCAGAGATGAGAATAGTGTAACGTGGACCCAACTATTCTCAAGTTCCTTGTGGAGAACAATATGCCGAAGGGCCGTACAGAGGTTCCCAAGAGAAACTGGATGTGAACTTTTCAGAAGCTATTTACCAAAAAACCCATCAGGGCGGACTCAGAATTTCGTCTCGTCCGCCATACATAACTTCATCAACAACCTGTCAACAACATGACCATTTGCGAATGTCTTCATTATATTTTTAGATATATTAAGTACTAGAAGTTTGACTCCCAAAAGGGAGTCGAAAAGCAGAGCGATCACAATTTCATCAGTGTATGCACAATATCATTACAAACCTATCCAGTTGAGTATACTACAAATGACATTTTGAACAGTGCTGAAATAAATCGGACGGCCTCGAGGAAGAATCACAATGAACATAATGGGGGACAACAAAACCGCGCAATATATCACAAATCACATGACTCAGTTGATTTCAAAACACTCGAGCTAGGGTCAGTCAAAACAGAGCGCGTGTCAGTCACATGGTCAAGCCAACAAAACATGAGCATCAGTGACCTTGAAACGGAGCTACTGGACGAAAGACCTATGCGGTCAAATAGAGCTGTTTAGTTTGTTAACAACTATGATCTTATCACAACGTCAAAACGGCAATACAATAAAATTAGTAGAGAGGGAAAAATTTAGACACTATTAAGAATAGGGTGATTACGGGATTATCCATTGAAAAAAAAGGGTCTGAAAAGGTGGAATATCCGACACATGCACACAGGAAGCTCATTACTAACATGTAGCGCCAGCATGCATAGAACGAAGAGGATAAAGCAATCATCAGACATCAATGGTAGGCGGTCTCGTCCTGATAACTGTAATAGACTTACAGAAATAGCTCCATTCAATTTGAGCTAGTTTGATCATGACGATTCGTCCATCTATTGATGTCGGCATACGAACTACTCGAATCTCCGTTAAATTTGCAACCCATGGGTAATAATTTTTAGTTATCTGAACAGGTTTTTTCTTTGTGTCTTAAAAGAAAAGGCTCACAAAACGAAAAATTATTCACCAGTAAAAGATATTTTGAAGTCCGTTAGATGTGGTAAACTGTTTGCACGTGTATGCACATAAATATTATTGGGTGACAAAAGCAGTCGCGAGATCCGGTAAGTCGTGAAAAAGCTGAATACCAGGATAACAGTTGTTAATGCCATAAAGCTAAATCGTAGTTCCAACAGCATTCAAATAATTTCGATTTTTTCACTGATCCGTTTACTCTAATTGACAGCTCAGCTCTTGTTGGGAAACACGTGCAGTTTGGGTCCAGGGAGGTTGACGGAACTGACGGTTTATCATCTATTATCTTTAAGGAAAGTGCGGAATTACAACGCTAACCTCTAGCTGAGTCACTTACCTGGTTTTTCACACGGAGTGAAACTGGTGATTGTTGCAGGATGGCATGCATAGCACCAATTCCTACGAAAGGAGCGATTGAAAACCAACAGCCGTCCGCATATGTTTCTCAGATTACAGCGATTCATTTTGAAGCGATGATAGATGAATTATCCTTGGGATTCTTAGAGAACAGGAAAATCAAACCTCAGCTGTTGGGTTTTTAAGCAAATAACTTACGAATCGGGATCAACTCGCCTAATTCAGTTCTCAAGGCTGATCGCTCGTCATCATAGGTTCTGGTGTTCTAAAGGGTGCAATCCTCTCTCCCATTCTTATTCCCAGTTTATATCGCATCTACGTCAATCAACTATTACACATTTGCAACCAGATATGCAGATGATGTAAGGCTGAACAACAAACGTCCGACTAAATTTTCTCCTTTCACCCTGCCAGACTATAGCAAGTTGGTCAGTCTCGTAGTTCGTCCCTGAACACATCTAAACGTGTTGAAATTTTTTCCCTCTCATGGGGGAGAAGCGATATGAGACTGTTTAATGTATGTTCCTCTCTTCATGTGAATACTGAACCTTTATATCGACTTCTTTTTGTAAAACATTTGGGGACAACTGTCAGTTTCAACATGGCATGGTCACTTAATATCACTGATGTTTTCAACAAAATCAGAAAACTCTCACTTTCATATCCAGAGTGTAGAGTCTCCTAGTGCTTCACATCACTTGATCAATAGAGTTATCGAAGTCTGTGCGTTCCTCACTGGATGTGCTGTTAACTTGTTTTGCCTGGTCTGTTATCGAAGGACAGATCCTTGAAACATTTATTCGGTTGCAGTGACAATCCCAGTACACAATTGCTTAAAACACGCATGCACATGGATGGTTGGCACAGATAACCAAAGTTGCGAGCCCTGGACAGTTGAAACAGTTGCTACACGCTGAGTCCCACGTATAGTTTACTATGAGTTGCAGAGGCCACGAAAGTGGTCGTTGTGAAAACAGTCAACTACTTGTGCTCACGCTGTTTATCTGTACGGTTATCTCTAGAGTATTAACCAAATAGAGAGCAACTTGTGTACTGAAATAAGTCAACAGTCATATTAATTTTGTTACACAGCCCTTGATGTGTTGATCAGGCCGGTGCACTATATCGATCCAACAATGGGACGAAAAGCAGTTACACTCATAGGGTGATATGTCACACTACTGATCACGTAGGAGTGCTTAGGTAGTAAAATACGACCCTGTGACTACATGACAGGATTATTTTCGCGGTTACGATACAGCTGACTTCCGAATAAAGAGGAAGAGAGTTAGAAAAGGCATCCTCAAACAAAAGAGCACGCGAATCGCTCAATGGTTGATTGTGACCACAGACGCATTATTCCATACGATCGAAAAACTTTTGGTATCATTCGAAAGCTTGATGTAAGTTCGAATGCATCTTCTACACACAGTGGTGATCAAAATTAGATATCAATGTTTTATTCATTGTGCCCTCGGGCTTCGCAAGTCCCTCAGTGTCAAGTGAATCAGAACAAAGGAAAACATGACGACAAAATCACCTCTTCTTTAGCCTCGTAAGTCACACGTTTCAGCCAAAAACACAGATTGGAGTCCACCGAAGAAACTCTATTCCATATTGCCTAGCAAGTCAAACGTATCGGGCAGAGAATACGGACAAGGTTCTTTAAGTTTGTTCCCTTCTCAGGTATAATCGACTGGAAAGTGCTATAAATTATCGATCATCTGACAGTGAACAATGTTTAGCCCTTATCTCATCTTACCCCTCAATTTTTTAAAATTTCCCTGAACTCTCGGATAACAACTGCTTTCTAAGACCAACACAACCGTAAAATAATGGTGTCTTTAAAGTTCGCGAAGTCTGACAGGAAAGTCAGCAAAGTGCTTTAACGACCATCCTGTGTACAGAAGACCAGACTGAACGATCTCAACACCATTAGTTACTTGTGTTGAACACTTCATAACCGTCAATTTAACCGCGTCACCCTTAGGGTCTCTGACGTTCCCGAAGCTGAATCACGTGAGCAAGTTAGGGTAGGGATCACGCGCAGTTACAAGACACACCGCAACGCCTATTCGATTTGATCCCACTGAACAGTCGTTTGTGCACTACTAGACCTAATACTTTGCAAACGCAAATCACAAAGGCGATGTGCATTTATTATATTGATGCACGATACAAAGACTAGTAGTTCAGATGTTAGCAAAAATGCGTTCTGTGACACCTTTATCGACCAGCTGAAGCAGATCGAGCGCTAAGACTTAATTGCATTGGTCGGTGATTTGAATGTCCAACTTGAATATTGTTCTCGAGATAAGGAGTGGCTGGGATGTATATTTGGTGTTCAGGCACAACGCATTGGCAATGGTAATGCGCATTTCAGGGACCCTATATTTTGAGTACCGCATTTCAGCGCTGAAAAAAACCATTATGCCGCAAGTAGAGGCCGCCGTGCCAAATGCATCTCAGTCATAGACATAAGTCGATCACATAGCTTTTCGTTGCAGGTGGAAGCATTCTCCTGAAGATTGTTGTGCATTTTTGAGCAACCAGTTGAACTTAGATCACACGCTGTTTTGCATGCCCGTTTTGATTTGCCATATGTCCAGAGGTTACACACTCGTAAACTATTGATAAATAACTAACACTCCAGCGAAGACTGAAAAGCCCTGAATACATTGATTGCTCGCAACAATAAACCGAATCTTACTCACTGTGATCCTGGAGTAGGCTAGCTTGTCACTACCCAGTAAGTAAGATTATGAAGCCAATGACTAAGGGAATAGCCCACAAAAAACTCTCTCTTGTGGGCTGGTATAATTTGTTTTATCATCTGTTCAGGGTAACACTCCTGGTTGTAAGAATAGTGACTAGTATTCAAGCAGAGTGTAACGAACGACTCTATTAGACATAACAGACGATCAACTCATCCGGTTTGAGTCAAGTGAGGGAACATAACGGACACTGGGAACAGATTACGGTAGCTATGAAGAAGTGTTCTGATGGAACTGTATAGTTACGATAGAAATGAATTTCTGTCACGTCGACAAACCTTATAAACGAGAGTCACTTGATTCCGCCCGGCTCATAATCGGAAGCAGATGTGACCATAGAGCATAAGTTGTTGGAGCATAACAAGGCTCTGGGCTCTAGATCACCTTTCCCATTTTCAAAGATGCTGGAGAAAGATTGATAACACAACTGATAAAACTCCATCGAGCGATTTGAGAAAATGAACAAGCACTTTGTTCCCGAAGTTTATCAACAGAACTTCTCGCTCTCAAAAAGGGGATCCGAAGTTTACGTAACAATAACACAGACATCAGTCTAGTATCAATCTCGTGCAAGTCACTCGCTGGCCTTATTTTGTTTCGCATCATTAAACCCAAGAAAACCCATCAATATCCTTATTGTATGCTTACTCCACAAGCGGCGTGAGAGTTTATGAACAACA
Source organism: Paragonimus skrjabini miyazakii (assembly GCA_014338405.1). NCBI lineage: Eukaryota > Metazoa > Platyhelminthes > Trematoda > Plagiorchiida > Troglotrematidae > Paragonimus > Paragonimus skrjabini miyazakii. The sequence goes on along the minus strand of JTDE01002966.1, from coordinate 35,405 downwards.
GTCTAGGAAGTTCGTCATTTCCAAAGGTGTCTCATCTTCCACTTCCTGTTCAACTTTGCCATGGATGCCGTTATAGAAAGTGTGCATAGAAAATCAAATGAGTTTGGTGTTGAGTTTCTTTTTGATACTAAATTGATGAGCATGGAGAACATAGATGACATCGTACTACTTAACCCCTAGGCTGGAGACTCGCAAACCATTACTAGGCAAGACGGCTGACCAGGCTGGAATGCGGTGGACGAAATTTTCAAACTCAAATGGAAAAGTCCAGCGACAGTTCGAGCTACAGTACCTTTTGTGAAGGCAGTGATGAATAAATGAATATCATATAGTCATCGAGTGCTTGCTGTTTAACGGTCTTTCACTCTGTGGATAGTATGACATGAGTGAGACTGACAGTCAGACCGCGTATACGCAATTTCAAGTGAGTTGTATTATAACAGAGCGATAAAATCGTCAGTCACGTTCTCCCCCTCCCCCTCTGCCGAGATTAATCCGTAACAGTTAGTTATTCACACCGATCCAGCAGCATGACAGAATGTGGCGCGACGAACCCGTTTACCCATAGTCCAGACCAGAGCTTTGAACCGTACCATTCGAATGGGTCACATATGAATTCGCAGAGCTTGTTCAAGCGGCTAGTGCATGTGGCTGTCCGACATGCACCCACCCTAAGATTCGCCATCAGTAATCCAATAGTCCAAATGTTAATCAAAATGAGGTGAACCGACACGAAACACGATAGTTAAGCTGTAGAAAAAATCATTGCACTGATGGCTGTAAGAATCAGGGGAATGATTTTCTAACGTCACGTGTTACAGAATTTGAACAACTTCTCACGAACATTGCGAGATAACCTTTATAAAAAAAGTCCTTGAGACCCACTTCCCCTTTGGCTACACAAATTCATAGAAAGATTGTGATTATTATTAGACTTGGCTCCGAAATAGTGATATCGAACGAAACATGGACGGTGGAAACGATATAGAAACTGTCTTGCAGATACTGTCTCCCTTTTAGTCATAACTGGATTGGTTATTTGTAAGATGTGGGCGGATTAATGCTGAGCACTGGAGATCACACAGGAGTTTGAGGAATTAAAATACTAGGATATCACCTCATGGAGGTAGGGTAGTTAAGTATCAATATGAACCACCGATGTGTTATCGATGGGAGCTATCGTATATTTGTAAATTTCTCAACTGAGGTAAGAATACTGTGTCTCCAGACATTATCACCACCGTACGGAAACACAAGATGAAAAGTGCACACACAAAATCGGCAGTCTTACACATGTGAATAATTAGACCATAAACCAAGACAAGCAGTCACTTCAGAGACGATTTACAGCCACTGATGTAATCTGCAATCTGGTACTCCGCAATGTTAACTACGGAGCGACCGACGCTCACGAATTTCCATGTAGATGCATGAATTAATATTTAGGGCAACAAGCATATCAAATGGCACAGTGGTGCCGTTTGAATATCTGAAAAATCAACAGCGAAAATAAAACAGAGCAGTACATTCAACGTCTATCATGATGGTTATCGTTCTGGCCATCGTTCTTGTGAAGAAACCATACAACTGAGACGACCAGATACAGTGACAACAAGCCAGCTACGGGATTCATACTGAATCAAAACGGCCACTTACCATGAGGATAAGTTGCTGTAATCGCCACCGCTTTGGAGAATGCGCTTGCCAACATACACAGCACCATGTCACTGGAGGCGTTCAACTTGCTTCCACCTTTGGAGCCGCGCAAATCAGCGACGGTCGTGGACGGCGGCGGCGAGGACGGAATGTGGGAAGAGGTGGCAGTAGGCTCTGGATGTCGGGAGGATGCGGTGGCTACGCTGAATTGTTGCTGTTGGCGCCGACGGTCCCACCACAGCAAATTGGCTTTGACATTCTCGTAGATCATAAAATTCAACGCGGTCTCCAAAGAGCCTACATACGACGCACTCACCCCACGATAGAACCCTCGAAATCCGTCCTGTTGCCATGTGCTACGAATTACCTGGCCCACGGTGATAGGTGGCAGGCCAGGGCTAGCAAGGAGGGACGAGGGAACAGAACCGGGGAGTGAGGCTCGTGTGGATTGGCTTTTCGGGAATGAAGGAAAATAACTCGTGCACAGTGTCACTCACAAAAGGTAATCACAGCATGGTAATCACATCCGTTTCTGTCCTAGTAGAAATGAAATCTTGAGACCAAATTTTCAAAGGCACAACAAAGTGATCAGCAAAAACATACTTAATTTCGGTTGTGAACCGTAGAGAGTGTAATGACAGACTAGGACTGAGACGCAAACAATTGTGATTTGAACTCTAAAATCATTAAAAATGAGATTTATCATCCGGATTGGTAACTGTACGATCTAGTAATCCTAATGTGCAAGTAACCACATGTATTTACGTCATCCAGTAATAAGCCTGCGGCAGGTCGAGGTAAACATAGAGCATTATTCCATACTTCAAGTTTTTCACTATTAAACCAAGGTAGTCGAATGCAGCCTATCTTGTTGATAGACTGGTATAGACATTGTTAGTTTGTGTGTGTGTGAGTACTACTTGAGAGAAATGCCGAGAACGCAACCAGCTCCCATATGCGCTGTTCATGGACTTCACCAAGGCTTTCGACTTCGTGAGCCACCAGATGTTGTGGACGGTGCTTGGTTAGTTTCCATGTCCAGATAAGTTCGTCAATTTGATTAGATTGTTGTATATGAGCATGAGGGCGAAGGTACAATCGTGTGGATCGACTTGTGATGATTTTGACATTGTCACTGGCGCGAAGCAGGGTTGTGTGCTAGCCCCAAGCCCTATTTAGTTTATATTCGACTGCCATGATAGCAGTCGCTTTTAAGGATTCTCAGGAGTATGGTGTTGAGGGTAGAGTACCGGACGAATGGGCGCCTACAGAATATTCGACGTTTCGCTGTCCCAATCCGGTTACATACCTCAACGAAGAGCATGCTTTTGTTCGCAGATGACAGCGCGTTGCTCGCACACAGCGAGGATGAACTACAGCGACTGGTCACGAGATGGAAGCCATGCTAATGCTGAATCAACTTTGTTGGCTAGGTCACGTCCGACGAATGGGTGATGACCGTATTCCGAAGCAGCTGCTGTACGGACAACTGAAATCAGGTAGGCGAAATCCTGGTGGTCAAAATCGGAGATACCAGGATGCTGTGTAGGTAAATCTGTCACGTTGTGCCATTGATTTTAGATGTTGGGAAGACAACGTTGAACCGGACAGTCTGGACAAATACGATCTGGATGGGCGTCCGAAGATTCGATGAACAATTGTTTCGCGGCCGAGAACGAAAGAGCGCGGTACGCAAGGGAACCATTGGTGCCATAGGTCGTGGTGACATGACTACGCGGCGTTGCGATGTGTGCGGCTGTGAATGCGCCGACCGTTTTGGGTTAGTAATTCTTCAGCGTACTCATAGCGCATCGTCGGCCAAAAGACAAAGAGTACGTTAAGGTCAAGTAGGTTATATTAATTAGTGATGAGTAGTAGGGAATTTTGGTTTTCATATAGGTTGATCAATGACGCAGTGGTCAACACGGTTGTCCCATAAAAGTGTGGCCGGAGTTCTAGTCTCGGCAGTGGCAAGAATATGAACTACTGACGAGCTCTAATGAAAGCTAAACTCGAGTCTAGTGCTTTTTCGAAAGGGGCCGATTGGAAAGTCTATGAGAATGCGACAGCTGCGATCAGTTGTGAGTAATGTTCAATTAATCAATATATATATATATATATATATATATATATATATATATATATATATCAGTTATATCCATATATTTTTTGCTCATATCAGCCAACGACGTTTGGAACTCATCCACTACCATTTTCAGATACCTGGTTGTCTGTGGGCTTCTACTTGTCCTTCTCTGCAGCATTATTGGTGTACTGCATGATGAATATTTTGTCTGTTTTCTTCCCGTCTAACCTTGCACTTTGATTTTACTCCAAATCCTGTCTAGAGTGCACTAACATGTATTTTTTTATAATGGAATGCTTCTTGCGTCATATTTTCAATACTTTTTCTACCAGTATAGATCTTACCATTGCATTCCCTGTCTGTTTATTTCTCGAGAGATAGGGGTTCTATTTTGGAGCTAGCCTATGAATTGACTAACCAGCATTGGCCTGCTGGACACAAAGGTATCATCACATACCCACCAGTCTTGTTCCTTCGAGTTTAAACCGGATACGTGGTGTGTGGGTAAGACCGCAAGTGGTGCAGCGCAAGCCACTTGCGGTGATGGTTCAAAGCGCAGGTGTCCTTTGCCTTCGGTCACTGTAACGGGCTAATCCGTTTCTGATGCCGCCAACTAAATGTGTGTGTGTGTCTGATCGAGCTTATCTCGGTAAGGATTCTAAAGTAGTGCATATGAACACCCAAACAGGAGTTTTCGAGGCAGACTACACTGGAACGCATACGACTGGATTTGGCCATCTGCATGCTGGCCCGGAGCTATCCAGAAGAAAAATTACTACCAAGCTAGGGTGTGATGACCTAGAAAAGAATCGCACGACGATTTAACACTTCATTTGCATACAAGAAGAAGTTGTACTGTGATATAGGCGAGATACTGTCAAGATGTCCAAACCTAAGCAACAGCAACGGACGTGAATAAGACGCGAACTCGCAGCAACACGATTGGCTGCCTGCAACTTCATCGCTATTGTCAAGCAACTGAGTTAAAGTAAGCCAGACAAACTACTGCTCAACAACCGTTGTCTGAACATCGGATTCTTTTGCGTGGCTGGTAAGGGAAATTTCGCTCAGATGAACTTGGTGTTCATAAATTCGACATCGAAAAATAAGAAACTGAGGTTAGGAGTGAACAAGTGGTAACGAGACAACTCAACAAAAACTATTAGAGATGATTGAAGCACCTACCGAAGATGTTCGATAATAAATTATGCGTCAGGCCGACAACACGATCGACCGAGTAGAAAATTACTTAGTGAAGTGAAATAGAGGCGGTTACCGGTTAGTTAACCACTGTGAGCAGCCTCCGTCTCCCAGTCTGATTCATAAACTTTGTAGCTTGAGATACGCTCAGTGAGATTTACTATAGATTTTTATGAGACGAGTTAGTAGAAAACGATTTCACGAAAATCACTCAAATCAGATTAAGTCCTTACCAGCCAATGCATTAACACCCAACTAGGTTGTACTGACCACAAGCTCGGTAGTTTTGAAAAAATTACCGAATTAAAACGAATAGCCCATACTGCTGTGAAGAACGAACAGAACTAACTGGGAAACCTGACACGAGAAATGTCATATCGGTTTGCCATACATTGCAATCGCTGTCATTTTATGCCCAAACGTGCTGAAAGAAGATGCAAGGAAGCCAGTGAGACTAGTAGGCCAGTTTTTCAGTTGTTCTTGAGGTCAGGATAAACTACCGAATGTCTAAAGGCCTGTATTACAGCTTCCATCTCCAAAAGGGTGATCGTCAAAAGCCAGCCAACTACATGCTAGTTACATACCTCAGTGCTTGGTGTAAAAGCGTTGGGAAGCGTATTCGATGATCAGCCGTATACCTGCACTGTATGTCACATAAAATCGTCTAGCACCTAATATGAATTCCGAAAGGACATCTCGTGTCTAACCAGTCCATCTGGAACGGAGGAGCAACGGGCTAAAACGGCTAACGCTGTCAATACTGCGCTTTTAGACTATTGTAAAAACATTCGGTAGAGCGAATCACACAACTTAACGTATGAAACCTGACTAGTAAGGTATAGATTGCTTACTATTAACTGTGATTATCGTAAAAACGGAAGTCTTAGTACGAAGGTTGATGGCGTGTTGTCTGACCGGTAATTCACAACTAGCAAAGCGCCTCAATGTCTTCTTCGAGGGCTGAAGACATTTCTAACACTTGTCCTTAAAATGCCACGGATTACACGTTCCTTTACATTGTTATGTGAAAAAACAAAATGTAACGAACGGTGCACAAAATTGCCAAAAGAAAATCTTAAAGGGATCTTGACAGTTGACATCATTGTACCAAACTGCACCGACGTTCGGTTAACTCTTGTAATCGTAGAGCGAAGCAAGTCCGTCACTCACCAGGCATCAAGTTAGGGTCTACCAGTGAGATCTGGCAGATCAGGTCAGCCTGTTTCACTCTCGAATACTCTTCAATGACAAGAGAAGGTAATGAGGTAATCGGGGCGCAAAGCAGGTTAATTGAGAAGCTTTTGTTGATGATCAGCTTAATGATATGTCATCACCTTGAAGTGAGTTATCGAAAGATTGCAACAATAAGGTTAAGAAGCACGTCTTATAGCTTTGTTCACTTTTCTTACCCGGAAAGATTGTATACAATTCTATGTAATTGTATGTAGTTCTTCATACAATACAAACATACCACGGGTGATTTTGCTCTCAGCTACGGAATATCATAACTATCGTATCCCCTGATACGCGATTTTACGCTCAGTTCGAATCGCTGTCCGGTTGAAACTGTACTACCAGATGAGTCACTTGAAATGCAGAAAACACACTTTTAGTAGTAAAGTATGTACAGTCTGGAACACCCAGTCACTAGAGGATGATTTTAAGTGAAGACTCGATTCAATACATTCATCATGCTAGTCCAGAGCACCAATTAAAGTGATGCTTTGGACAGTTTTGAACTTGCAAATAATTGTTAATGTCAATACTGGTAAACCATCACTTGCACAACTGAGCGTGTTTATTCCTTGAGCGCGCATGTTCGAGTTATGCTTTCTTCAACGAATTAACATTTCATCCAGATTGTTTACACTTCTGTATAGTCCCATGATCTTATCTCATTAAGAAAGATACATTGCCATATACTAGTTTGGAATTGTCTAACAGGGAATGAAGTGTGTATAAACATTGTAGGTTTCCTTGAATTTGTAAAAATGCAATGACCTCAGTGGTACACAGTCATATTCAATAGCGCGAAGCAGTGTTATGTGGACAGCCTATCAGTGAAAGAAATTCAATCAATACAGAGAAACAATGAAAGTCGTAAAGAATTCATCTTGGGTAGGCTAGACTACAAAGCAGCTGTTTACCGACAACTACGTACTTTGATGTTGGTAGGACAATTTTAGACTCAGCGGGTTTGGAAATCAAGCTTCAGTTCCCCCCCCCACACTTTATGTGGTGTGTTAAGTATCAATAGCAGAGACCGACATGTTGCTGTCGATAACATGGACATTCGCACTAAGAGAAAGTTGACCGATCGCACCCACGAACTGAGGACGCGTTAAACAGCGTATATGCGACAACACAGTCATATGAGATAGAGCACTTTGAACTATTAGGTAGAAAAAAATATGTTAACCGGTTAAACAACGTGAAAGTGAGTGGATTTTCAAATCAAAATAGACGGTTGTGACCCTGTTATCATGTCTGTCTGTAGAGTACAAAGCAAAACAAACCCTACTGAGTCCCGGGTGACGATACACATATCCTATAAGTGGGTGTATTTAAGGGTCATGATCGTAACCAGCTCACTAAAAAGTGGGTCGGTTCGGAACTCCAGATGAGCCCAGACAAGGACCAAACCAGCTGTACAAGACGAGACGTTAAGCAGAAAAGGTGAACACCATGAGACAAGACGCCATCATCACCATCATTTCGAGATACTGTTTGCGTAGCCAGTGCACACATGCAGCCTGAGAAGGTCAACATTCACCTAGACCGGTTGACTGTTAGTGCTGTGCACATACACAGCATGACACTATAACACCCCTTCAGAATAGAATTTTTCCTCATAAAAATTAACAGAAAAGTCAAATTGTTACCTGACTCGATAATTGTCACCGCGCAACCGCAGGAGTCAAGTAGTGCAACCATGTATGTAAACACGCGCGTGCATGCGTACACATGAAATCAGGTGGAGTCGACCAATTGCGATACGCGCTTTTCGAATGTTGTTTCAAAAACAGTCCATCACACACATAAGTCTTGTCCGAAGGTCAATGAGCTACCGTTAGGGCAGATGGAATCATTTTCTAGAGGAATAGCATGCACTCTTATACAGACTATGTGGAGTAATTTCCTTAGCTGTTGTACTCCCATTCGCTCACAAGCTGAAATCGACTAGCCTTTTTATGGTTTGCCCACAAATGAGAAAGCAAGCCCTAGAAAAGTTTGAGAAAAGATTTCACAAAGGTTCGGCTGGCGACCACTGAGGCTAACTGTCTGCGAGACTGTGTGGGTTTCCATAGGAAATCCGAAAGTAACCAGTGACGTCACCTTGCTTGAGAACTTACTGCTTATCGCGTAAATCAACTTGTTTCTTATTTGACTTCCATATGCAGTCGTTACCCGGCACACAACCTTGAGACATGCTTGACTGATCGACATTCGTAATCGATGGAGGTAACAGGAAGCAAGAATGACAGTCGAGAAGGATTAACTATCATTTCGGATAGGCAACCCCCCCCCCCCGTCATATTCCCGAATAGTATATACCGAGACATGAACAAGACAAGAACCAAGTTTGAGGCATACAAAATTAAACAAATCCGCAGCAAACGATATGCAATCAAATTTTTTGGTTCAGTAAAAACTGAGTCATACGATCATGTATCTTGAACCGAGAGTTAACCCTGTCAGGTGCTCAATGCAGAAACCAATCAAGAGGACAACCTGACGGATAGTTAGCATGAAATTCATGAGCGATATATTCCCAAACCGTTGGGTGTCATCATTTTGTCACATGCACACAATAAAGTAGGAAGAAAAAAGAATGACACAGACGTTCCTTGGCATTTTCATGCTTCGTATTCCACCTTAATTGATTTTATAATTACTTGGGTTCATCGAAGAAATCACAAGTTGATCAAAGAGCCATTAACATTTGCTGTCCAAATTAATGTTCACAACCTGCAGTTTGAAATCCTGAAAGGTTGTATGGAACAACTGTTAACTTCACATGCAAAAAACGAATGGCTGACCATTTCCACTTGCTGTGAGTTTAGTCGAAAGCACAAATTATGGTTCAAAGTGGACTGTAGGCTTTGATTTCAATTTCAGAAATCTGGTAATGACTAGTGACACCTGATCGATTTCATCAAGCGATCAAAGAAGCAATAAGTTTGATAATAATCAAAATTAAAACCAAACCGGGGGTAGAAACCAGCCAGTTCTGACTATAAAAAAACAGCCACAGCAGCAAAGGAAGTCATAATAAACAATCGATCTACAGAAAACACGCAAAGTGGTGGGTGAAACTGCGCGATAGTTGAAAGCGATTCGATGACCTTCAGCTGCAAAGAGCAAACAGAGCAAAACAGCTCAAGTGATCGCCGAAAATGAACGTGTACAAAAATCCAAATGTCTATTGACTCACCGAGAATCCAGCTGTAACCGAGTTTTTACGAACCAAATCGGATTGGTTAGTGAGGACGCAACAATACCTGTGCAAAACATTGGGGGGAAAGCAAATAGAAAAACTGGTTGCGGCAAACCACATGGATAACAGATACGAAACTCAATCATTGTGTGCATTCACATAAACAAATAAGACATTACATTCACGAAAATTTCTGATCGCATTCAACAACCAGTGCATTACAAACGTACATAAACATGCATACGGTATTCACATTTGCCAGTCAACAGTAGCTGAAGAAAGACAAACCTCGCGCATAAGGGGCGAGTCAACCGATCGTGTGCAACCGTGTATGTGTCAGTAACCTACAGCGGGTCAGAGTGCAGAAGGTGCAATAACCATATGAGCATAGAAAACACATTCTTGACGATCAGGATCGGTAAATGTGTCTGGCCGGCAACCTATTGCAATACATCTAAAGGCCACTTATTTCAGCTACTCAGCCTAAATTAGACAACGGACAAGCAAAACCAATAGTGTTGAAATGCATTTCAGCTGCGGTCACAGTCCACAAAATTCACTGTTCGTAGGAATAACGACTTCAAGGATAATCAAGGTGCTGAATATTGGCTCATTACGAGCGATAAGAGAACTGAATAGCTAACAATTGAAAAGCCATTCACATTTTTCGGTAACTTTCGAGTACTACTACTATTACCATAACTATTTTTACCTTCACTGTTAGTATTGCCAAATACAAATCTCGTGACATAACGAGTTCTAAGTCATGGTCAGCAATGAGAAAATACGAAGTGAGCATGCGGAAATTGAAGAAAATCGGACGAAAAACAAAGTAGGAGGAACACTTTCTTTGTCAGTTGTACATTACATGCGATTCTTTCATTTTGCAATTATTTATAGTAATACAGATCTTTCAAAAAGAAGCACACACAGCAACAACTAATGGATGTCGCGACGACAAACGGCATTTCTGTCACTGGTTTCGGCCTGCAGGCATATAATTCAGTGTTTCGAGTCAGTTATAATTACTATCATCTGGACCCGGCCTGATGGCGTCACCAGCGGTCAAACTTTATACCAATTCCTCCATATCCCTAGACATAGTGATGGAATATTCACTGTGCAGTTTACTTTGATCACATCCAAAATGTGCATGATATTATTAGCACTGGGACGGCACGTGTAAAAACGTCAGCTTGATAAATGCCACATTGCGTAAACACAGGCTATGTGTTCTAAATGTACGACACCGAACATCACTGTTCACGTGATAGTGTCGCCACATGCGAACAATGCTTCTCATATAACAGGGCAGGCAGCACCGAAACAAGGAGAGCCCCCACATTTAGAGACTACGCCACCGTGTGACTACTACGCCGTTTTACCTAACTGTTAGCAGCCTTAGTAAATAATGCTGGCATGAAAAAGGGTCGGCTGGCCTACGGAGTACGTGACCCAACCATCGCAGACTGTGCAAGGTGATTGAATGACAAACTGATCGCGCACCCCTAGCGTTCCGGTAAACATGCCGACGAACGGACGAATTGCTCATGCGATCAGTCCACTTGATGTGGACTAATTGGCGGAGACAACGATGGTCTGTTAACATCTTTATCGCAAACAGGCCACGTTTCCGAACCACAGAGCAAAACCGAACGCGCACAGGCATTACACATCTTTGTTTTCAGCAACAATCGAACACCATCACAGATGCCGCAGGATAACAGGGACATCACGAAGCTGCTGGACTCGTTGATATCTCATCAGTACCATTAGGAGCTGACGAGATAGTGCCACCCAAGTACATGAAATTGTCCGCAGTTCTAAGCGGATTATTTGCAGTGAATAGCGTTCAAGTGGGAATGTCTCAACCTTAAAATAGCACTTTGTACTTTGAAAGTGCGAAGCTCGTTCCATGTAGATCTCCCAGACACCTTCGACTAAGCAGGACAATATCCTCCACATACTGCATACCGGTCAATCCAGCGCCAAGAAGAAACTCAACACTAGGCTCGTTGGATTCTTCAAGCACACCCTGGAGAATGTTGTCGTGGACAAAACTGGTCAGAAAGTGAGAGATTGGCATCATCATGTGGATGGATGTGATGAACAAGACTGATCACTTTGTTCAAGTGAATCATACTAAGCATAATAATGAAAAGCTAATTTTTTTATTTTTAAAAAAACGTTTTTTTTTACAAAAAGCACACCACACTGTGTGTGGACCGGACAGTACTGGCAGACTGTCTGAATCCACATAACAGAGACAGTCAACGGGAGACAAATCCCGTACGTGTTGATAGAAGCTTGCCAAACGTCTCTTCATCTTTTATATGTGAATCGCTGACAGTTCCTTCACCATTGAACGCGCCGCCGAGTAAAAAGAAATTATGCAACTCAAATCAAGCAAAGTGATAGGACCGGTGGAGTTCTGTTGAATGAGTTCAGTGTGCTGAAATTCAGTTGCTCCTTTTGCACATATATATTCACAGAGTGCAACTCACACGGAAAATTTCTGATTGTTGGTAAACTGCTAACATTACGATGGCGCCAAAGAAAGGTACATTCAAATTTTGACCAACAGCATGCACCCTGATGGCTTCACCATAACCAATGAATGACACAGAATAACTAAAATGAGTCACACCAATTTGCTTATCGTCAGCGCCAGTCCACTGCTGACGCGTTGTCCTATCTTGTTCGTTCAATCCCATCAATCCTGGGTAGTAAATGTAGGGGAATACGTTTGAGTTTTCTCGATCATATCAGTACTTTCAACTGCATCGATAGAAAGATTTTTGCTTTGTTTCTTCAAAAAGTATGGCCTCCAACCACCTCTCATAGTGTTAGTGAGTAATTATTTTACAAGTCACTCACAGTTTAATCTCTTAAATGGTCAATGATTTTTCTCATCAATTACGAATTCATGCGTTCATGAAGGTGCAATTATTTCTCGTATGCGGGCCCGAGCTCAAATCCAAAGAGTCGTTTTTACTACGACCTCTGTGGTGTTTATCCCTTAAAAACAACTTTCTTCATTGTCCGGTAGAATGGCTTTGCGCATGCTTCTTGTAGCTCACTACGTCCGAATGTATTGATTCTTTTAGTTCCCCTTCTTAAAAGAACGACTTAGTGGCAACTTGGATACCTGTTTTCAAACACAAGCTGAAAACAAATTTCTTTCCTAGGTCCAAATCTGTTAAGCATATAGGTGTCACGTGCATTCACAAACTTACGTGGTCGCTTCATGTTCATAACGTTTCTATGTTCCACGTCTAAAATTAATTTCAACCCCGTATGATATTGTTCGTTCTTTTGTGAAGGCACGCGTATTCCCTTTTTGGTAATAGGGTTGTTCCCTGGTCATTTTAAATTGCCCTCTCGATCCACAAAGCACTTGCCTAACCATAGTGGCAATCCTCGTTACAATCTTATTGAACTAATCATAGCTTACCATTTTCGAGTATACAAGTAGCTCGCCCCGTCCGCCACAGGTTTTATCCGATCCCATAATCCCGAAGACATAGCAGAACGTGGTATTCATATCGCATGCCGCTAACACCTTAGACATGCTAGTGATAGAAGACGTATACTTTTCGAACAATATCCGTGGTGAGATTTTACAGTCGCATAAGATGACTACTCGTACAACTGCATTACTCAATCATCATTTTTAAGAAACCTTGGGAGTATACAGTACCCTAGATCAGTAAACCCCATCAAGACTTCACCCATACGATTTGTAATCACATTAAACATATCACAGGGGCACAAGTCTCTAGTTAGGTGAATTTTTTTTAGCAACTCCAACGGTTGATTGAATACAAGTAACAGAAACAGTACGTGAAGTTTGCGAATTGAAGTCATTTGGTACACTTTTTGCAACCGCAAACACTCAAAATAAATGAACAAACAACTGAAAGCAAATAAGTACTTAACTGGGACTTCCGAAAGTAACCTTGACGCTGGTCGGGAAAACTGAGGCAGACGTCATGTAACTGTTATGCATGATCCTGTTCCCTATAGATCAGTCATTGCACCTGAGATGACATATTAAACGGGGAGACACACGGGCCACAGCATTTGTCAAAGTGGCTGCGTCAACTAATGGGTCAACGAGACAATAGCCGTTCACCAGTTAACCGGAGTTCGACCTCACCGATCGCTGAGCGATCAGCTCACACTCGACACACAGCCAAAGTAGTCTCATTATTCCGTGTGATTACGACGTGTAACCGGATGAAACTGCTCAAGTCTGTTGAGACCTTGTTAGTCACTCGCAACAAACGGTCTTAACAGTAACAATAGGTCTGCCGTGGCTTTCTCAACTAGAGTCAAGTTGGTTGTAGGAATTCACGAATAAGTATTCATTTGTTTTCAATTAACTGTTCGTTTATTTTAAGCTTACACGTTTGCAATGGAAGAGTGTACGAAATAACTTCAATTCGCAAACTTCGTGTTCTCCGTGTTATTCGAATTGATAAAGAGGATACATCGTTTAACGTACTTGAATACAAGTAACAAACAATCCATTGGCAGCGCATTTACGCTCGGGTGTGTGTTTATCACCACAGCAAGGACGACAGTTCTGGTTGTTTCAATGGAATGTATAAGTGGAATCTGTGGAACCAGTTGTTATTGACTGGAAAATCTAAAACACACGGCCCAATTATGAAACAGTCGATTGATCCGGTTTGAGTTGTGGCCAAATAAGGGGTTAACTGTGTCGGTCCAGGTACCAATCTAGTCGACTCGACGAACAAACGAATACAATAGAAACAAGCCGCACATGGAAAACAGAACAAATCCAACACCGAATACTTATGGCTCATGTAACGATTCACTACGAATCATGCTTGAACGTCAACAACTGATCATCAACACCAGGAATAACTCAAATCTAAATTGTTGATATCCACCTCAGAGTGTACCGACAAAATAATCCTAAGCTACAGAAAAGATAACAGTAGTAAAGTCCTCCGCTGATTCGGCAAACTGCAGGGGATCAATTATTTGTGATTGTTCGAAATCAAGACAAAACACCATGTACCTCAGGGATGAACATGTAGCATGGATATAGAAATCCAGTCGCAAAAATTGTATACACAAAAACTGTGTCAATCTGATGAAAAAAGTCTATCAGAAAACTTCTTCGAAAAAGAAACTAGGCTAACTAATAAACACGCAATACAGATAATGATAATCGTCGTACAAAGTTTTGCGTACAAGTAACAGCCTATGTTCCGACAGTGGCAAGGATATGCACTACTGACGACCTCTAATGAGAGCGAAACTCGAAAGGGGCAGACAGGAAAGTCTATGCGAATGCGACAGCTGCGATCAATTGTAGGTGATGTTCAATCTATATGTGGCTGGCTTATGAAGGAAATAGAAATGGATCGAAACGTCAGGGGGGGGAAAAGAAACATTTACTCATCAAACAATAAAGTGCTTGAAAATGACAAAACTGGTTAACGAAAAACATCAATACAAATGGGAGTGTGTTCCAGTGGTTTCAGCCAGTAAGCAATAGCTTTTTCATGAACAGGGGACGTGATAACAGGAAAACAGTATAACCAGCACACCAGAACGAATGTGACAAAAAAGCAATAAAACAAGAAAGGTGCATATATGACTCTGAGGCTGAAAACGCAAACAAATAGTTTTCTAACTATACCGAAAGTAAAGTTATGCCCATATATTTATTGCTAATAAGTAGCAAGGGATTGTGCATTATATAAGCTGAACATTACTCGCAAGTTATCGTAGTTAACGCATTCTCACAGGCTTTATAGCCAGCCCGTTGTTTTAGAAATGGAGCACTAAGATCAAATTCCGCTTTGTTAGAGCACTTCACTAGCGTACGTCCTTGTTAGTTACTTATGGATAAGCAAAACATCGCTCAGCAAGTTTGATGCTTTTCGTGATTTCAACCTGGAAAGAAATCCTAGGTTGTGCGGTCATCGACTAGAGTTGATAGGACAATTACCGTACCTCCGTTAGCGGCAATCGGACAATCTGAGCATCAGTTACAAGCAAATGTGATTGAGCGTCCACACATGGTAATTCAATCGTTCCTAATGTGAGGTCAATGGCACAGTTTTTAATACGGTTGTCTCACGAAAGTATGACCAGAGCTTATATTCCGGCCGTGACAAGCTATGCATTACTAATGAGCTCTAACAAGAGCAAGTCTGGCGCCTCTTTTGAAAGCGGTTGGTTGAAAACTGTATATGAATGCGATCAACTGTAAGTCACACTTAACATAAGCTAACAAACTTGAAGGCAGGTCAAAGACGGCGGAAAAAATAGGGTAACGTCGGTTCGTAGACAGTGAAAAGATATTCTGACAATTAGGATTGTTAAGGGTAAGGGAATGGTTGACAGATCAGTTGATCAAACCTATGAGCTTACTCCGCAGAAGCAAACTGAAACAACCATTGGGAAGTAGGCCTCAAACGATTACATCATCAGCACAATTGGGCGAAAGCGCAAATACTCCAAGCAAACTGATCGCATCTCGCAGAAAGCCGGAGTTAATTCGAACAGTAGAAATTTGTTCATTCAGGTAAGAGAACTGCATTCAATCAGCAAAACACTTATGCACGAACTGATGAGAGAACGTAAAACATTAACATGGTTTCGAGTTTGCAGCAGAAGATATCCGTCAATGTATATAGACTTATTACTGTATCCCAGGAAGTATATCCCAGAGTTCAACGTTTTGTCCAAAGAAGCTGAACTAGATAAGCTAGAAGGTAAAAACTAGTGTGCGTTTTGTGGTAAAAAAAATCTAAATTTGTCATCAGATTAAACGCTGGAGAACATACGATCCTCTCCAACACCGAGCCATGGGTGTGTAAGCAACCGGACGAAATTTTGAAGTGGTCATCAAAGACATCGAGGAAATACTGGTAACCCTCCAACAATCAGGAATTTCGTTAGTGGCGATATAACCATTGAACGAGGCAGTCAAGTGAGCACTAGTGCATTATATTGGCGCTTAACTGCATGTGACTGTTAGATCACGTATCAAATAGATTACATGAAGGTGGTAAAACGTAAAAAGAACAATCTGGCTACTTCTGTCTGAATATGAAAACATAAGTTCGTGGTTCGCATTATCATTCACATACAAGTAAAACTAGAAAGAAATATGTTGAAGGTAACTCACTTCCGAAACCAGCTGCACAAAGATAGACACCGGAAGATCCGGCCGGGAAGTGGCCTTCAAAGAAAACTTGACCTTTGTGATAAGCACAAAAATAGACGCCCCTGAATTGAAAAAAGACAATAGTTAAAAATGACACGAAAAACAAGTGTTTGTTTTTAATTAAAATGATGAGCATGTTCAGTGAAAATGTTTCGAGCATACAACATTGAGAATACGAAAACCGTATGGCTCAATGATCGAGCCAGACTAATTACCCAAACCGCACCATCACAAATCAGTCTAATACATCGTTTTAGAGCAACTGAATAGTGATAAGAAATCAATTTTGCAAACAGCTACTTTCGGCAATTCTCATCAGACTTATACAATTACATAGGTTAAGTGTGAGTTATATATGACAATCATAACGTATCAAATAGGTCATAAAAAAATTACATTAGTGACCTATCTGACTCGTTATAATTTTCTTACACACCCTATTGTAGGGGATTGTCAGGCAGGAAGTGCGAGCATTCCAACTCTCGGCGGAATACCCCAACACAGGGGGAGGTG
>JTDE01002966.1:0-16737 GCA_014338405.1 Paragonimus skrjabini miyazakii | reverse complement strand
ATGAAGCCTGAATCACACCAGCGTTGGGAGAAGCAATCAAACGCCATGGGCAAATGGTATGCGGTAAGGTACATGCGACAGCATGTTGGAGCCGTTCTAATGGATCGGTAATACGAGACAGATGAACAGCAACCGTAATGTATGACAGACAAAGTCAACCAAACGGAATTACTTCAACCCCTGTCCATAGCAATAGGCATAACCACTGAATCCAAAAAGGTCAGATTTAGATGCTCCATTACACAAACTTGAGCCAGGAACAATTGTCAAGTGACTTCACATACCGAAAGGTGCTGCCCGTAGCTTCCTGAAAAGCTCATTCCCACGAGTGTACAGTAGTAAAGGCGAACGATAACCAACGCTATCTAGGCGAGAAGGACGCAGAGCTTACCGACTTGTGTCTAAAACCTAAACGAGTTTTCAGACAAAACACGCTTACGCCGGGCGTTGCGATGAAAACTATTCAGAGAACGTTGAACTACTGTCCCTGGTATGACTGAACAGAAACAAGGAAAGTAAGGTTCTTCTCTCTCACACACACACAAATGCAGTATAGTCTGGATTGGAAGGTCTCGCGAACATTTCAGCAGGATATTATGATAATAAGTGATAGAGATAGCAACCATGTAGTGTGTCATGCCGTCTTCACGTGACGCCCTTTCTCCAGCAGTGGTAAATACGCATTCTCCAACGTATGATCAAGAAGCAACTGCATCTCACAATTTTTCTGAGTAATCCCGCTAACGCACAATATTGTGATATTTGTATCACCTCACTTACAGTAGTAACTCCCTAGGAACATTTCGGTTTCATGACTTGGACTCGGCCAACTTTGTATCTAAGTGCTCTTGTAAAAACGGTGATCTATAAAACAGTCATTAAGGCCGATTTCACACCAGATCAACATCATCATCATCATCATCATAGCAGCCACAAGCCTGACCAGAGGGTACTGTAGCTCGGGCCGCCGCTCACCTCAACAGTGACGTGGAAAATCTTAGAAGAAAACGCTACTAAGAAGTTTGAAAATTATTAAAATAAGACTAAGCAGAAGAACTAGAAATGGTATGGATACAGGTACGCCATTGACTGCAACACACCGTCCTCTACTGTCATGGCTGGAAGGGAACTGGGGTGGACGTAACGTAACAGCCGGGGGGGTGGGTGTCAAGTTGGACGGCGTTGGTGTATGGATGCGGTGTTCAGCGATGAGACATTCAATCACACACGATCGCTGATGTTTGGTGATGCATTCACAACTAGGCGTGCATGTACTGATGCCATTGGATGGTAAACACAATTCTAAGTCTTATGTCAGCAAACTGGATAACCTTCCCTGCCATTCACTAGGTCACTTGTTCTAATGGGGCATTTTCAAACGAATTAATGCTCTTCAAATGCGTCCAGTCATAATCATAATCATCACAACAGACTTGAGCCTGACTAGAACGTATTGTTGCCCGGGTAGCCGCTCACCTCAACAGTGAATTGGGATAGAAGGTGACTAAAAAGGTTTGCGAAAACAGTAAAAGATTAGGCGGAGGAACTAAAAATGGTAAGAATGAAGATATGCCATTGATTGTGGCACACCAACACCTCTGAAAGCGTTTCTAACCAGCGACCTGAACGAGCATAGGTACTTGAGGCGAGCAGACGACACCTACTCAATTTACCAAATCGAACAGTCAGGATCCTCATAGTTCGTGACCACGTTGTTGCTTGGCTACCACGTGGTCCTACTCGACTGTTAGTGATCTCAGTATATAAAGCGCACGGCGGTAGACACTCAGCTGGCATGTGGAGTATGTGACCCAACCATCGCATACTGTGCAATGTGATTAGCTGACAAACTGATCACGTGTCCCGAGCGTTCCGGTACACGCACCGGTGGACGAAGGTATTGCTCACACGATCACTCCGCTTGACGAGGGCTAATTGGCGGAGGCAACGAGGGTCAAATACAGCAAGTTTGTTCAAATCTTGATCGTGAATAGACTACGTTTCCGAACTACGGAACAGAACTGAACGCACATAAACATTACATACCCTTCTTTTCAGCAACGGACGACACAACATGAGAAAGGCAATTCATGCTTTTGTTATCCCCGCTGATATCTCATCAGCAATGTTACAGGTTGACGAGATAGTGTTACCACTGTCCCACACATATCACAGCCACTTGGAACACCCAGTTTCAATCAATGTTGATAACAGGTCTCAATTCTTTGTACCACAAAACGATCCTGATCACTGTGGTCGTGGATGATGACTAATGTAGTTCGTGTTGAATATCCTAACCACCTCCGCAGAACCTCAGTCGACTCTCGAAACAAGTCAGTTATCCGAACTCATGTGTATGATAATAGTCATAAGGTTACGTTTCAGTCTGAACCAACCAGCTGTCTAAATCGGCCAGAACATAAACTCTCACATCGCGTGATTTCTGTTCGCCTGGTGTTATTGACAGAAGACATCAATACAAGGTGCATTACTGCCCTGTTAATTGATGTCGTGCACATTTGCACACGGATACAATGTTTCCAAAACGTACGGTAGATTACTGAACAAGTGACGGTCAAAAGGGGGCGACTGACACTTACCGCGAAGGCAACACTCCAACCAGAGTGGGGAGAAGACCTTTAAAAAGCGACCGATAGCCCTCGCTCCGGCCAATATCCATGAGACATCGAAGCAGCACCGACCGCCGCAGACCGGAATGCCTGCCTGAAGGAGTAGGGTTTTGTTTGGTGTCCACAAATGTGGTCATCGAGACCTGATAGGTAGACGGACTGAGTAACGAGCGTTGGGAATTACCAAGTTCAGAACCAGTCAGTGGGCAGTGGGGTTGAGGAAGATTGGTTTTAGACAACGAAGAAGTACAGGAAACAACATGGCGAACAAAAGGCGCATCACGCCGATTTGAACCGACATCATTTGCCGCCGAAACAGGGTTGGGTTGAACGGGTACGGAATGTGATCGAAGCGCAGAACCCTGGGAAGATTGAAGACGAACTTTGACTACTTCTAACGGGCAGGTGACGACTGCACCAACGGTGCCACCGATGCTGCAGTGTGGGAAATTATAATGGAACAGGAATGACTGAATACCACGAAAAAAATATAACTCGGACTTTGAGATAGAAGATAAGTTGAATTATCGTCAAACAAATTACCGTTATCTAAGTTGGGCATAAACAAATACACATCATTTCAAAATCTAATAGTTTCCATTTCACAAAGTGTGTAAGTGCATTTTGAATCAGAAAGTATATGGTATAGTGAAATCACTATAGTAAGCAAACTGACATCTGAATTCCTGGTTCGCATGATGGACCGCTGATCGTAGAAATGCTACTTAAAAGGTCGGCTCTAAACTTATTAAGTCAAACATTGTTTTCATGTCACAAAAGCATGCTGTCATATGATACATTATAACAGGTATAGGTTGGATAGTCAAACACTCAACTCTAAGCAGCACACATTCATTCTAACCGTCGATCGTCACTGTGTGCATCTTCACGAAAGGGGACTCGCAACAAGCAGAAAAACAACGCACAACCCCCAGGGTAACGGTCAAACAGCGTTTAAACAAGACGCTTTAGAAAATCGTGTTGCCTGCCGTGAGATTCTGTAAACTGGCAATCAATCAATGGGAATTCGTTCTTCTAAACGCATTACATTCCTTCACACCACACTGTTACTAATGGTACACCACATGGAAGGTTGTACCTCTGTAGCCGGAGGTCAACCTCCAGAACAATTCCCCTGATGTGGCTCACCAAACCTTGGCCGGTTTTGTCAAAAAAGGTCAGACAGTATACTTATGATCCACTCGTCGAACAGGTTGAATTACTTCAATACAACCCACAGTAGACGTACGTCCGCCTTCCTAATGACAGCGAGGAAACAGTTTCTGTTAATCAATTGGCACCCGAAGAAGTCATGTCTGATACGCTTTTACAAGGGGTATTGACACTTCCAACTGAACAGATCATATCCGTACTTGCTAATCGCGTTCCCATCTCGGAGCGTAACAGTATTCCTTCAGTTGGCATACACAACACTGAAGTATCTTCTGATCCCCCAAATAGTGACCATTCACGTAACCTGGAAACGTTAATGAAAGAGCAACAGCCTGTTTCTCCATACATTGAGAAGTAGAGACGCATATACCTATTGCGCGTTGACGCTCATTATCAAACGTTGTATCTTCGATCAGGATATATAAACTTTATCGCTTCCCTGTGATCTACCGCGTATCGCTTACACTTGGCGGGGAGGGGGAGAATTTTATAACATTCTGTTGTGTTTGTTTCGTCGTTGAGTTAGTAATCAATTTACGCTTTCCATTTCAGCTGTTATACGCCAATTCTTAGGTGAATAAAACCTATCATCATACGGCCCGTTCACTGTTTCACTTCTGACACGAAATCCTTATTTTACACGGTCGAGTCTAATAGTTTACAACAGTCAATCTGAAGCAAGATGAGTCCATCAGATGTATCGGACACTCGTCAAGTTTTCTGACGAGAAAAAAAAGGAGAAATGTAAGTGGAGGCTAGTTTCTTTTTGAGTAGTCTACATGCTGTCGCATTTGTCTCGCAAAAGAAATGGTGAGTGATTGATGAAATCAGCGAATACGGCAGATACCGGGTCGGAGGGCAGTGTGTCCCGATAGAGATCCATCAGGTCAGATGCGTTCGTCTAGCCAGACGGGCTTGTTTGAAGCGACAATGTGAGCATCCACTGAACTGGAAGACGAAACTGGTGATAAGTAAAGTGTGGTCAAACTCAGGGCAAGTGTTTTGGTACCATCAATAGTTTATAATGTTGTTTTTATACAAAGGTACCCGACAGTTACCTGATCAATAGGAAAAGCATAAGTACCAAACTAGCTTAGAAAGTTGCCTTAGTGAGACTCTCTCCGAAGACCCTAGTGGCTGCTGGACACAAATCGCACAGACTGTTCAGAAAGCAGATACTGTAGCATTCAGCACAGGAGTACATAAGTTTAACATACATTGGATTTCAGAGAAATCTCTGGAGATGTTAGAAGCCAGGCGGAAGGTTCCTCCTGGTAGTTCATATAACCAGTCTAGAAGAGATATCCGTAGGAAACTGTAACGTAGTGTAAAGGCTGATCGTGAGGCTTGGTTAGTGGAAAAAGTTAGGGAAATGGAGATCGCTTTTGCCTCAGGGAACAGCGGCAAACTCTTTAAGCTGATCCGTGCCACTGGTCCCAGGCGACCGTCTGTCAGTGAAGCTATCAGCGAGGCAGATGGTACACTAATTTATAATAAGTCTAGAAGGTTGGAACGCTGGGCGGAACACTTTGAGGGTCAATTTAGCTGGCCTCCTGCTTCTACCGTGCTGCCTCCACAAACTTCTGAGGTAATGCCCTGGTCGGTAGATTTAGAACCACCCACTGAGACTGAGGTTCACAATTGCATCTCGGCTCTCAATCGTAATAAGGCTGCCGGTCCAGGTGATCTCGTACCAGTACTTTTTAAGGAAGGTGGAGAGGTGTTAGTCGAGGCCTGGACTCAGCTGTTTCAACTTGTGTGGATGACGGAGACTATCCCTCGGTGCTGGGGTCACGCGATAATAGTTCCTATATTCAAAGAGGGTTTCAGGAGCTCTTGTGAAAACCATAGAGGAATGAGTTTGACCCCAGTCATTTCTAGGGTTCTGACCTCCATTATACTTCGTCGACTCACTGCAGTTCGGGAGTTAAACATTAGAGAGAAACAGGCAGGGTTTCGTCCTGGCCGGGGATGTATAGATCATATTTTTACCCTTCGTCAAATTTTGGAGCAGCGTCATGTATATCGCCGGCCAGCAATTGCCGTATTTCTTGGCTATAAAGGTGCGTTTGATTCGGTGGATCGATCTACACTTTTAGAATCGCTTAAACGCAGGGGTGTACGGACCAAGTATGTGAATATACTGTCGGCGCTTTACTCCCATATTTCAGCCCAGCTTAGGGTTTATGGTGAGCTGTCTGACAGTTTCAGCACCAGGAGTCGCGTTCGTCAAGACTGTCCTCTTTCACCATTTTTGTTCAATTTCGTCATGGACGAAATAACGGAGGACTGTCTGTTACACTTAAATGATGCCGGTGTGGACCTCCTACTTGACTGATCTTGATTATTCTGACGATAAGGTGTTGTTGTTTGACAACTTTCAAGCAGCGCAAGCAACGCCAAAAGCAATTTCGTGTTCTGCTAAGTACTTCGGAATGCACTTTGAAGCCTCGAAATGTAAAATGATTCTGCAATATTGCTGTGATTATGTAGGTTTAATGTTAGATAATGAAGTCATGGAAGTTGTTGACCGGTTTGTATACCTTGGAAGCTGCATCAGCGGCGGCGGCGGAGGTGTAGGGAATGAAATAGAGGCGCACATTTCTAAGGCTAGAGCGGTGTTTACTAATCTGAGGCACTTATGGCGACAGAAAGGTATCTCTCTGAAGCTTAAGGGTCGCGTATATCAGACAACAGTGAGGGCTGTATTACTTTACGGCAGCGAAACCTGGCCACTCAGGGTAGAAGACTTGAACTATCTTCAGGTGTTTGACCACCGATGTCTGCGTTCAATCGCTCGTATCGGGTGGCACCAACGAGTGAATAACGAGGAGGTTAGGAAGCGGGTGTTTGGCACTGATTGCCAAATGAGTTCTTTTATTCAGTCATTACATTTGCACAGACAGATGGTTAGGTCATGTACTAAGGATACCAGCTAGTCGTCCGCCACACCCAGCACTGTTTGCCGACGCTGCGGCCGATTGGTGTAAGGTGCGAGGTGGACAGATGATGACCTGGCGTAGACAAATGAAATCGTTCACGATGGGGTTGGTCATGGTAGATCGGGTTCGTCTTCCGGGCTGTAGCCCTCGCGACTCAGAGAGTCGGTGGCTTGAGACGTAAGGTGAGATGGCGGTTAACCGACCTTAGTGGCGTGAATGTTGTCGTTGTTTGTCCGAGTTGTCTGTGAAGTGAGTGCACTAAATTACGTGGGGCAGTGAAAGCCGCAAGGAAGCTGTCTTGCTGATGAAGCGTTAGTTTCACTTACAGCTCGGTTGTTTATTTGCAAGGGTTAGGCGCCTTGATGTTCCGAATTTGAATGTAGACGTAGCTATTTTTTAGTGGCTAGGTCCCCTCCTCTTCCCTTTTCTTATCTTCCTGTACTGGGTTTGCTTTTTCTACTTCGTGGTTGTGTGGCAGTTAAGCATCAGTGTGAACCACTGATGTATTGCTGTCTACGATGATGATGATGGACAGATGTACATCAGATCCGCTTTCGGTGGTGAAACCTTGAACTGCTGCGCTACTTCTATCGCAACCTCCTGCAGGGTACACTGGGCATCTTAGATGGATGGACTCCATCCGAACCATCACTGGTTACCGGCTCCCAATAGGTCGCAAACTCAGTGCTTCGCCTCACTACCTTGTGCTTTAGGTTATTTTTGAGCCAGTCTTCGGGTTGGGCCCCTCACACCAATCCCTTTCTTCGACCTGGGCAACCCAGAATGTGGATTTGCTCCCAGGCACTCGACTTCGAGACAGAGTACGCAGACGACGTCGCCCTAATATGTGAGAGTTCATATGGGGCCCAGAACATTTTAGATAAATTAGAGACTTCAGTTCGTCAGTTGGGTATGGCCTCCGCGCCTACTAAATGCAACGTGCTGTTGAAAATTGGCAGGATTCGGTGTCTGCCCTCACTTTTTGGATAGAGTTGGGAGATTTATGGACCTTGGGAGCTGTATTAGCGCTGGCAGGATGTTTGGTGAAGTCACAAATCGCATAGCAAAGACTCAAATGGCGTTGGCTAACTTACGTCATCTGTGGCATCGGTATGACCTCAGACTTGCCATTGTGGGGGCAGTCCTATCGTACAGCTCCGAGACTTGGTCCAAGCGCTCGGAGAATAGCCACAAATTATCCATTTTCGACCATCGGTGTCGTCGAAGCATTAGCGGCATGTGATGAGAATACGGTAGCAGCAATGATGAAATTCGCCGACCTGCCTTCGGAACGGATAAACGTTGTAGACTTCTGAACATGCTAATCTCGTCTTACAGGCTTCGTCGGTTGGGCCACACTTTGCAGATGCGAACTCATCACTTGCCAAGTCATTCCATGTTTGTGAGTGATAGGTTAATCTGGAAGCGGTAATCTGGTGGTCAATGCATTAATTGCGTTCAGGGCATGAAGGCACTCACTTTGAAACTTGATTTAGTGGGGTGCTCTTGGCTTCCTGACTAAGGACAATATCCAATATGACGAAAAACAGGTTCGCGGCGTCCGTGTTACGAGTCTCTGTGTGCATCGTTGTAATTATTTTCCTTTACCTCCTTACATCTTTTTCGTCCCTCACCTTACACGTTAGCTCCCTTTTTTCTCGCATTAGGGTGTGCATGCGTTATATATATATATATATATATATATATATATATATATATATATATATATATGGCAGGGTGCTCGGATCGTTTAAGTCCACGGAGCCTTCAGAAGCCACTAACGGAAGTTCTGTGGCGTGTCTCATAGCAACCTGCATTGAATTGCTTCGACTAAGACGGTACTGTCTAAAGCAACTAGAAGTATTTTTGCCGCCATGGAACACTAGTTCGACCCCACCTGGAGCGTAACGTGTAGACATAGACACCCTATTCCAATAAAAATACTTATGTCAAGAGGGTGTAACAACTTGCGATTCCAATGACAGTAGGTTGCAGAAATAAGCGTTATCATGACAGAGTAAAGAAGCCATGGTTATACACCATAGGAAGGAGGAAGATGAAAGACTATCTCGGGACCTTTAGAATCCTCAGAGACAAGCGGCGTAAATGCCACGGACATGCTTGAACAAGTGGGTTAAGACGACATCACTAGAAGTCAGTCTCAGACTGAAGAAAAACAGGGCTTGTTTGGTTTTATGGATAAGCTACTTCAGTCACTGCGTAATGAATGCGAAGAACAAGCTTCTCTCTGGAGCAGCTCATAGTGATACCTCAGTCGCCCTCAAAATGCATCTGGGTACAGTGCGGCTACAGACTTCCTTAGAAATTTCCCAGCAGTACACTGAAGACCGCGACAGATAGTGGTAGCGTAGGTGGGTATGGCAACGTGGAGATGGTTTATTCGTCTGTCTGTATTTTCACCAACCTTGTTTGGTAATCTGCAGAACGGATCCTGAATGGTTATTAGAATATCTGAGTTTAGGCCAGTGTCTCAGACTACAGTTTCTACGTGATTATCACACTGATATCATGAGGTCTGTTGTTAGATTGAACATAGAAGTACGAAGGTAAGTATATGTTGTCGAATGAGTAGATGTGTGATTATTTGCACGTTTACATGCAGGAGAATACTCATATTTGTTGTGGGTATTGTAGCACAAATGTATGTGATCAAGAACCTCATGGAACTGCGTGTATGCGGTTAAGTAGTGTACATTTTACGGTGTGGGAGTAGACACGACTTATGACACCAACTAACTGTTTGGTGTGTGCGTGTTCTTGTCTCCACGCATCTTGTCAACTGACAGCCCACCATTCCGTGTTCCGTCCCCTGTTTCTTTGTGCATTTTTCTTTTTGGTCCCATTTAATTCTGCCGCTTTCATATAGCAGCGGTAACTACTCGGCACGAATTAGAAACCTATAAAGAGACCGGACTGTCAAGGCACTGAACGTCGCTGACGGCCTACATGAAATACTTTGCTCGCAAACGAGCAACGGTGACACCAAGGTTGATAATTAGAGTAACCAGTTAATTCATATAACATACAGATGTCACGTGAAGTTAAACAACCCTCTTTTCAGCAGCAACACTACCTTACTCCTGAGTTCCAGGTCACCTAGTGGTGTGACAGAGATCGGCCCAACGAGGCAAAAAAAATTGCTTACTGACGTAAAATATAACCCTCCAAATTACGCACTTCTGAAGTAACAACACAACGGGTACACATAATTATACTTGGGTAATTATTATATGACTGATTTCTGCCTGAATTAGAATCGGTCTCGTGAAGAGCCGTTTATTTCAACGGGAGTCGCTTACGACTGATTCCCGTTTCTTAGATTTTTGTCAAGTGACGGGCAATTAGGGAAGCTCCGATCCCTCCGGTTGGTTCTTGTTAAGAGAAGTCATCTCAAAGTTGACAGTAATTAGGATAAGCTACTGAAATTGAGTAAACAGACTACCTGAAATTCGTAAATCCCTCTCTCAAATACGATAGTTGTAGCTCTGGGTAGATTTCTTTGGTAGTTCCGTGTAAACAGTTTGGACTCTCGATCAGCAACAGCAGTCTTCAAACTGTGCCTGTGTGTGTATTCTATTTTGGTTTATGGTCCGGAAATGTGGCCTGTTCTCAAGGAAAATGTCAACAGGCTTGTTGGGTTTGGCCATTGTTGTCTCCGCCAATAAGCCCACATTAAATGGACCGATCGCGTGAACAATGTGGCCGTTCGCCTGCGCGTAGTCGGGGACGCTCAGGATACGCGATCAGTTGGTCAACTAATCACGATGCACAGCTCGCGATCGTAGGGTCACGTACTCCGTATGTCATCTGACCGTTTACCGTATCGGGCATTATACACTGAGACCACCAACAGTTGGGTTAAACCACGTGATGGTCAAGCAACAACGTGGTCTCTAAATATGAAAACCCTGACTGCTCCACTGAGCAAAGTAGGTAGGTGTCGCCTGCCTGAATGAGATCCTCGTGATCACTCAGACCGATGGATGGAGACGCTATCCGAGACGGCGACGTGTCGCAGTCAATGGCGTCCCCGCATGCATACCATTTCTAGTTCTTCCGCTAAGTCTTCTTTTAATAATTTCCAAACTTCTTAGTAGCGTTTTCTTCTAAGATGTTCCACGTCACTGTTGAGGTGAGCGGCGGCCCGAGCCACAGTATCCTCTGGTCAGGCTTGTGGCTGCTATGATGATGATGATGAATTTGAACCTGTTCACATATCACGTCACTATGTGAAACGCATCACGTCTGCGATTCAATCGCATGTCGACGGCCGGTGTATAATTCTCCGAGCTAACATTTCGTGTCGGTGGAGTTTACAGCGCAATATGAGACCACTTGTGAATTCCATTTAATAACTATTCGGTCTCCATTTTCAGCAACTCTTTCGTATTACATCTGGCTTCACGCGTATCTGCGCAAAAGGACTTAGTGCGTTGCGCATTAAAGCAGTACTTCTTACATTTATGGCGAAGTTTTAGGACTGCACTCGATCACCTTCAACGGTAACTTATTTGCCCTACACCATCCTAGCCAAAAGATATCGATCCACGTGCCATTGTACTTATGTGTTTATCACATGATAAATTACAGCAATTTTCTAGCCAACAGACTCGTCTTTAGTTCCATCCTTTCAGCTCTCAGAACTTCACAACCCAAAGTATCTAATTTTCATATCGCCGTCACCTGTTTGTTAGACCCGTTGCATTTACTTCCTTTTTCCTTAGTTTTGGCTTCCACCCATGACTTCTCTATCATCCTAACAACTAGTTTAGTATTGCTACCAAAACAGGTAGTCTGTACCTCTTCCGAGCTGGACTCTCCAGCAGATGTATCTCCACCACCAAAATGAGCTTGCGACAAGTGAACCGGTACTTCTAGATCCTTTGATTCTTGATCTTATCGACGTGCCGTTTTCCACCTTTATCACCAGTGAGAGTGCTACGCCGAAGTTATTTACAAAACGTATTGTTCCGCTCTCTACGAACAAAGGCGTCCCAACAGTGTATTGGATGTTAGCCAAGTAAAGTATACAGGCAAACAACTGTCAATGATCGAGGAACTCAACTCCAGTCTGCCCTTTTCAGTAACTTCACGAGGTTGCTTAGTTCGTTCTACACCAAGAAGACTGTCAATCATCCCTGTATTAATGAATTAGTCACGCAATTCCATCGGCAAACAATGGTATCGATAACCCCCCCAGTTCAATCCAACAAAATGTAGTGAGCAATTGCCGTTGATTCTTCTTGGAGCATATCATTATCATCATCTCCAGTTTCAGCTCTAAGCTGCAGAAGTAGGCAGAATGACTCGTGCTTCCAGTGGGCTTGGCAACGGTCCACGAAGTTGCAAAGTAGTAGACAAGCACATGTATACAGTGGAGAAAATAAACAGGAAGAAAACAAACAAACAACTGAGTTTCAGAAAAGTCAACGAATTTGTGGACACAGGCTAGCCACTAACTGACGCACTGGCAGGTCAGAGGTGGTTTCCAAACGGCGAAACGCTAACGGTTTTTATTACCTGGTCGCACTATGGTTTCTTACAGCCATAATGGTTAATGTACTGTGCAACAGAAGCTCCGTCGACACACAGAGTACGCGACAAAACCAGCGGTCACCACAACGACAAAAACGACATCAAGCCATCACCAGAAAAAACTAACACGACCTCAGATGATTCATCATTTGTCTACTAAAAGCCTCCGTCGACTTTTAGAAAATATCAAGTATTACTACTGCTTCATCCCCAACTGTTCTGATATGCGGAAGCCACTGACTGATCTGCTGCAGAATAACCCCGAAAAGTTCGTCTTCGCCCCAGAAGCCATTGTCACTTTCACCTCCGTCCAACAAGCCCTGGCTAACGCCACATTCTTCAGTTATCTGACCATTGAGGGATATATGCAGTTGGTTTTAGAAGCCGAAGAATTTCAGTCTGCTGCCGGTTGTTTTGCAACAAGTCATCGGCAATCAGGTCCGACCGTTGTACTTTTTCTCCAGGAAGCTACAGTCGGCCAAAAAAAGGTACAGTACCTTCGGCAGAGAACTTCTGGCTATCTACCTCGCCGTCAAGCACTTTCGACATGCATTGGAAGGACGTCAGTTTACCACCCTTATTAGCCATAAGCCCATAACCCACACACGATACTTCTCCGGACAGGTACTTACCGAGAGAAACCCGCCACTTATACTTCCTCCCTCAGGTTACAACGGACAACCATTACATCAATAGTCCAAGCAACCTAGTCACAGACGCCTTGTCCCGCGCACATGTTCATCACTTATCCGCATCTCCTATCGATTTAGAGGTTGTGACGGCGACCGAACAAAACGACACGGAACTAAACCTGTTATGTTCTCATTCGTCCCTAAAGTTCGTTTGTTTGCCACTTCGGTACTGGGATTCGAAAATTCATTGTGATATATCAACCGGTAAACCCCAACTCTCCGTCTCCTCTAATTATCAGTGAAGTGTTTCCAATCATTTTCATTCTATCTCCCACCGTGGCACCCATTTCACTGTCATGCTAATCACTGACTTTCGTTTGATCGAACATGCGCAAGCATTTATGTGAATGGGTTAAACACTGTATGTGACGTCAGCGAAGTAAGGTACATTGCCACACAGTCACTCCACCTGGAACTTCCAAAGTACCGGACGACCGTTTCAAACACGTGCATGTGGACAGAGTAGAACTACTTTCACCCTCAAATAGCTTTACTCGCTTGATGACTTGCATTTCACATACTGGCTGCAAGCAAACGGGACATCTTAGCCGAGAAGACCGCACGGACCTCTGTAGAAACCTGAGTAGTCTCCTTCGGCGTACGTGCTTCCACCACTACTGATCGCGGCCCTCAGTTCGAATCCACGTTGATTCGTGATGTGCAACACGTGCCTGGCTATGAGCGCTTCCGAAAAACCGCCTGGCACCAAGTGTCCAATGGCTTTGTGTAACGTTTTCACCGTCAACTCAAAGCCACCAACCTCTCTACGACGTCTGCCTCAAATTGGTCGAAAAATCTACTTCTCATTCTGGAAGAAGGAAAGAGGAACGAGAATGTCGGCTACACTCCAGATGAGTTGGCCTACGGTAGCACCTTACGCCTTCCAGGTGAAATGTTTACCAATTCTAAAACCACCGGTGAGATAGATGCAACTTCCTACGCTACACGTTTGAAATTGCCCATGCACAAACTGAAATGAACGCCGACGAGAATCACCTCGAGGCAGACCCAAGTACACGAAGAGTTACGTACATGTCCCTTCGTGCTCATCAGAGTTGACGTACAGAAGAAATCCTTTCAGCTATCTTACGGCGGTCCGTTTAGGGTGCTCGAACGCAGACAAGTAGTTCATCGTCAGTCGTAATGGCACTCATGATTCGGTAAGCGTTGACCATTTAAAAATGACCTACATGGATCTTTCTGACATGCCTTCCTCCTCCAGCCGTGCCTATTCTTTCGTCCCAGCCACGTCTCTCAAACAAGCACATTTCGCAACCTCCACAAGCAGTTACGGAGCCCACTACACTCGTTAATGGTGTGTAGTTCTTTCATCTCCTCCCACTACAAACACGTTGCGGATGACCATGTAAACCCTCCATCCACTTTGCAGATCACACCCAGTAATGTCCCTCATTTTCTTTTCGAACGTCCCGTAACCTAACAACGATCTATGGGAGAGTTTTGTGGGGTTTGCAAAGCATTTTGTATTTCACGGTTTTCATCGTTTTTCGCACCTTTAACCTTCCTCCAGGCTACATGTACACCCGATGTTCAAATTACATGACTCGAAAAAACTCTCTCGGAAGTCGCGAGCCGTGTGTTTTCATCTCCACCCCGTGTCGTGTGTTGGTTTTTGGGGGAGTTAAAAGCTAACGGTATCAACTAACCATTTCGGCGTATTTCTGATTTATCTGATTCCACGATTACGTCCGCTGTATATATACAGCGGACGCCGTGTTGCTCCAGAAGGATTTTAAATACATTCAAAATCCCTCTGGAGTAGCACGATGGATTGAATCCATTGGAAACACCTTCATTCAATGTGGTGGAACTCTGAACCATCGCACCTTCACGAACTACTCTGAGTCAGTCCTAATTTTTATCACATTTTTGCCTCGTGTTTCACTGTTTTTTTGCGGAGTTGGAAGTATAAAGTTTGCGTAGTATCCCCGCCTCGTAAGATTTAGTAGTACGGAGTTTGTGGTTCCACAACAGAATCCATCTCGGTTTGGTTGTTGTCCGTCCGCGCCGATCATATGAACTGCTGAAATGGTGAGAGTATGTGAGGCGTGTTGAGTGTTGAAGCAGCTAGCAGTAGTCAGGCACCTAGAGAGGTTGCACGGTTTTGTTGTATAACAGTGGAAATGGAAAACTATGCGAAGATAAGGGAAATGAGAACAGAGGAGGGAAGGAAATGACAACAACGAAGGTACATGGGGGCTATACGTGTCCGACTGTCAACGGCCATCTTGGGGTAATCCAGTCATCTAGTTGCCTCTTGAATGCATCGACTGACGTTGCCATGACAATCGTCGCCGCAAGTATGCTCAATGTCGAACAGACTCGGACAGCAGAACTATGTCGTCTGCATAAAAAGCTACTACGTGGTGTTGAGATCTTGTACTTATTGCCCCTGAGACTCACTGCATCAGCGAGTGTAAAAAGATTTTTGTCGGGGTAACTCGGAGAGCATAAGATTTTGTATGTTGATATAAGATCACTCCTCAGACGCCTGTAGGTTAGGGGGATGGTTCCAGCTTCGAGAGACAGTCTTTATACGACAAGGAAAATAGACCCTCAACCCGCTTAGTGGTCCGTCTCTGGATTGCCTTTATAACAGTGACGTCTTTCTTCCAGTACGGCGCACATGCCTGAATGTTGACTTTCAGCAGTGGCCTTACCAGTGTGCTGTAGATACGTGAGAATCTGTCGACTGGGAAATTCTCAAGGATCCTACTAAACATAGCTAACCTGCTGCTAGCTTTCTTTACCAATAGCATAGTGTTAGTACTAGGGGAGATATCTGATGCAACGACGGTACCTAGGTCGCGCTCCTGGTGGACAGTGGCTAGGGTAGCACCACCAATGCGATATGTTCTAGTGCAGTGATGACAAACGTGCAGTCTTTGACCTGGACATGTTGAAGGACAGTCGATTTTCAACGGACCATAGATAGGGCATCTAGGTCTCTTTGAAAGTCTTCTGCGTCTTCAACGCTATGTAAGACACGCCATAGTTTCCTATCGTCAGCATACACCGTACGACACGTGTCGTTTAGATTCACCAGACCTCGCGCGTGTCCACATTAAGCACAACGGTAAAACAGGCACCTGGCGATTTAAAGATTAAAAAAATGGTTGCCGCCTGTTAAATCAAACAGTCCAGAGGGATAACATACATGCAACTTACCCGCCCCCAAGTATATGAACAGCCGTCTCATCTAACATTGGCCCATCCAATGGATGGTGTGAATCCGAGTCGGAAGATACCAGTTATTTGTTTTTAAAATAATAAGGAATCCCAAAGAACACGAAAAATTCGCCAAAGAGTGTCCGAACGGGTAGGGCAGCGGGACCAGCAGCGAACCTCAAGGTCACAGGCGCCCATGTGACATAGCTATAGGCGATCGTAGCGTCGCATGTGCAATGGCGATTAATATTCAGATTCATATTTAATAATGTGTAGTAGAGGAAAAACGAGTTTCGGCTTGAAAAGCGTTCAAAAGGCAAAACGGTCCATTTGGCATGAATCTTGGTTTCTTTGTGTGTGAAATTTGCGCGGGTAACTCGAAATTTGATTTAAATTCTCTTGCTGCTGTTTACTCACATTTTTGTCTTATTGGTGCCCTGAGCATCAAACAATTGCATACGTTTACTGTTATTCGTTACTGAATAACATGTTGATTAAATTTTTTGGGTTAAATTGTATCTGTTTCCGTATCCGTTCTATTACGTATTGTGCTTG
>JTDE01002965.1:21491-41984 GCA_014338405.1 Paragonimus skrjabini miyazakii | reverse complement strand
AGTCTTCTGTATGAAGGTGCGAAAAAAAAAAAAAAGACTTTATGGTAACCACTTCCGGGTGTTTCTCTTTAAGAATCAACAATAAGACACTACTCGGTGCAAGTGGTAGTCAGCACCATTGCAGTATGGAGAAGCATTTACTTTAAAATGAGGGATGTATCTGTAAGCAACACTAGTTTCTTCATTTGCAACGTCATCCTGTTTTTCAACGGCATCGCAGAATCGTGAACACGTTAAGGAACCTGTAGCATCAATCAACTGATCATACGCATGCGTAAACAAACTGTACGGCAGTGTTGGAAAGTGACATCTGGTTTGGAAGTCGAATGAATCACAATGCACAACCTCTCCTTACTACCTGTGTGGTGAATGTAGCAGACCCCTCAATTGGTCGTGTCAAGCAGGAAGGTGTTCACACACACACCTATGACCTTCGGGGTTGTCATGCCTTAGCAAGACCGAATGCCGGCATAGTACACGGGCGGACCAGGCGCACTAGACTTGGCCGATAGTCATCCAACCATGAGAAGTAGAATGTGGGGCCACAAAGTTTGGAGTACCCAGTATGTTGTAGAGAGCCTAACTGAAGGGATTTTGAATCAACAGATTTGCTTTAGGCTTGTTTGCGAGTGTCTTTAAAAAAACTGAAGGACCGGTAGAAATATGAGATGACTATCTAAAAACGACTTGAACTACGTAACCACATCGACTTACCTATACAGATGATGAAGCTGGTGTCGGAAGTATCACTGCACAATCCTCCAAACCACACCAATGAAACTGTCCTGGGGATTTTGGCAACTAAGTACCCTAGGGTTTTCACAATTAGTTCCTGATTATGTCTCAAAATATCGGCTTATCAAATGCGTATCACTGATGAGTAGTAGGGGATTTTGATTTTCATACAGATTGAACATCACCCACAATTGATCGCAGCTGTCGCATTCCCATAGACTTTCCAGTCTGCCCCTTTCGAATAGCAGAAGCACTAGACTCGAGTTTCGCTCTCATTAGAGCTCGTCAGTAGTCCCAGCAGTGGCGAGGATATGCACTATGGGAATGCGACAGCTGCGATCAATTGTAGATGATGTTCAATCTATATGAAAATGTGTATTAATCCATTCGCTTTGATGACAAACGGAAGTCAGTAGCTGTATACTATAGCATTCACACAGATAAATCAACACCACGGAGTGGCGAGTAAAATGTGTGAGAATTAAGTCATCAGACCAACAAAAACATTAGTGGACAGTCCAGTAAATTCAACCCGAAACGTATCGAATTAGGGTAAACACGGTGAGTGCGAACTTGATAAAAAAAGAAGGTAGATAGTGCAAACCACGTCAAGTGCCAAATCATCGATCGATGACTAGAACCTCATGAATCTAAATGAAGCGATCGTTGTATTGGGCAATGAATGTCACCATGGTAAACGCTAGTACAAACCCATATATGGAACATAAAGTAAAATCAATGATCCACGTTGTCAAAACGTTATGGTCCACTGGTTTGGCGCTCATGTACACCTAAACGGAGGTAACGGTCCGTTTTTACGTGCGTATGTGGGTGTTCAAGTGTGTTTGGCTGAGTGAATCGATAGCGCGCGCAAACACACACAAACCACAAACAGTATATCTATAGTCTATAGTGTTTCTTGCCAACCTACACGCTAGTAGTGAGATCAGAAAAAGCAATGAATAAAAAACTCGCAGATCTATATCAAACCTAAAAAAGATGTCCGCAATGAAGGCCGGATTTAACATTCACGGGTGTTAAAACAGCGAGCACATTCTCTTGTACAAAATGAATGCAAACAACACATAATGGCAACTAACTTTGGACACTTGCGAAAACAGTTCTTGCATTTCGGTGCCCAAATGCGCGCCAAATTTGCTCAGGATATCCTTGTGCCAATTGTCGTACTTCAACGAGACTTTTGACTGAACCTTGCCAAACATGATGACAATCGGGCCGAATTCCTTCTGGGTTTCAGCCACATCAAAATGTTGTCGCATACCTTTGATTTCGTCCAAGAGGTTCATCCATACCTAGAACATTTCACAAACACCAAGATTTATCAAGAACGGCGAACATTAAACAGAAAAGGGGATTCAAGTCTGACTGTAAGTTAAAAATTGGTTAGCTAAGGTTTGCGTGAATACGGAAGTTTTCCGATCAAATGTGACTAGTGGTCAAAGTGTGATTAACAATTTACATAGACCCAGACCGTGGAACAGAGCACATTAAACAGATAACCGAATAGTGATCGTTCAGTATCCGTAAACAGCTGATCCAAACATCAGGCCCGGCGTCTTGGAAACATCAGTAGAAAAAAAATAGCGGAATTCATCCTGAAGCGTAATCAGGATATAAAAGTAGTGTAAGTGAGAAATAATACAAAAATAACGGAAAATCAATCCATTTGAATACAACCAAAGGATTACCTGAGTATCTTTACCAATGCGACCATAAACTTGATCACTTTGAAGATCCCAAAGCGCTTGATAGCTAGTCCAGGTCTTCACATACTCACGTGCTTCATTCACAACATCCACAATCGCTTGGTGTGCCTGTTCCAAAGCCTCGCCAGCATTGACCAAATTGTGCAAGAGTTTCTTGTAATTCTTTTGTGTGTCGTTGCCAGTTTCCAAGCCAACCTATTAAAAAGAAGAATGCGCACATGTCCGCAGTTCACCAATGGTTTTGATAAAAGGATATAATCAGTTTAACCTAAAACAACTGACATGTGGAAAACAATGTTGGCAATTCCACTTCAGTCGGCAAGTGATCCCATAGAGTTTAGCATGAAGCAACGCCTACCAACTACATTATCGCTCATATTAGCGTAGTGTCTAAACAAGACAGGTTCCAACAATGCCTAGATCCTAGTCGTTCAACAGAAGGCGTGCATCACGCACGGCTCCGTACATTAACAAGCGAAAAGAATAACTTTCACCACTGGGATGTCCAAGGACAGTGTCTCTGTATGACAGAAGGTGAACGGGATATCGCGCTCACCTACTGAAATGACGAGCAAACTGCTCGCTGATATGTGGGGGGGGAATAATGCCCAAGGTCATAACTAATCGATAAAGTATAGGCTACTCACTTAGAGTGGTTCGGAAGCGCCTATTTTAAACCCCAAGGGAGACTGAGCACAAACCATCAGCTCGAACAAATAGAACAAGTAGGCAATGACAACCTGAATGATTGGACATAATTGCTGATTGCCGGTGTTTGACATATCAGCATTTGCTAACAAGCTAGAATTATTGGACAAGTTAGACAAGTATGTGTGGCGTCAACACAATGAACCTGGCAGTCACCGTCCACTTATCAAACAAGAGTTTTTCGAACACTTGATTAATAGATTTCTCTAGAAAGCCGTACACATTGGTGGCCGACTCCTACAATATATGCCACCTCTCCGTCGCTTCATTAATAGATTCATAAATCACAGGCTTGGGGTAGATTCCTTCAGGTGAATCCTCTTCCTGGACGTTAAAAACCGAGAGGTATCACTCCCACACAGTTAATACTTCATCATTTGTTGTGTTATTAAATGCAACATTTTGCAGAAATGTAACAACCGATGTATTGCTGCAGATGAAGGGGATGCTGACAAATAATAATCTAAAAATACGTCCAATCAGAAAGGGATCATTTGACAATAAAAACATGCGTATTACCTGATATCTAGAATGCTGGATTCGTGGGAGGTTGAGTACGATACCCTCCCAGGCGCCCAGATTGAGCAACAGTTCTTGTTGGGCAACTTCGATACTTGGATGCAGATGCATTTGTTGATTAGTGATACGTAGTTCATGTACGATCATTTTCAGCCGGGGTTCACCTCCCAAGGGGTTCTTCGACTGCTGACTAGCATGGGTGTCATCCTCCTAAAGAAACAAATGAAATCTGAGAAGTTGTGTCCATCCTGTTGTCGGGCTGTACAGCGATAACAAACCCATCTCGTAAGAACAAAACACTGAAGTTACAGTAAAGTCATTTCAAATAATGTTGCCCAGGTATACAAAAACTAACAGCACAGCCCACGAACGGTTTAAGAATGGTAGAGGAGAATACACTACTGAAATCTAACATACAGTTATAATGCGAGCATCCAGATGTTTGAGAAAATGTATAAATAATACGGAATGAGCCATTGGTTTTCAAGTTGGCATAGGGTGAACGCAAGTTGCAATTCAACTTATTAGGGCTGACAACGACTGAAAATGTATCAAAAGACAAATGCAAACAATAGAAGTGAACAATTCCCTCGATTGTCACTTATGAAGCCAAATAATCTAACGAGTAAGGGGGAGGTGAAACTCATGAAATAAAAAACGCAGTTATCCAGTACGACATTTCACACAACGAGCACGCAAATGTACCTTGAATATAAGGAAAATACACAGAATAGAGGAGACAAATCAGATGTAGAGGTACAACCGTACAAGCACAAACTACACAATGGATATCCGCATTATCACAGTGACCTGAGCGTACCCGGGTAGAGTACTCGTCTAAATAACGAGGTAGTCACAGAACCAACCACCGACGAAGGCCATCAGAGAGGACTGAAACGTATAGCATCATTTGTTCGTAACGTCGCGATATTCGCTGGTTGGCACGAACCGCTAATATATATATATATATATATATATATATTATACGGCGAAAATCACAAGGAGTGGTAAACGTGCCATAATATAAGAAAAAGTAATGCGTAATGTGAAGGGGAGAAAAAAAGTAGAGGGACAAAAAATAAAAAGTATAGTACGTTCTGTTTTCCTCTGCGGTTCAGAAACATGGTCTGTTCGCAACGAAGACATCAACAGATTTGCTGTGTTTGACCATCGGTGCCTCCGCCACCTAGCTCACATCATGACGGCTAAGCGTGAGCAATACGGCCGTTTGCTGGCACGTGTTCCGGAACATTCAGGATGCGCCATCAATTAGTCAACTAATCACGTTGCACAGCCTGTGATTTTGCCTTAATCCACATTGTGTTATCTTTTTAATCAATGTTACTCGATGTATATTTTTTTTTACTCCTGTTCGACTTGTACAGATTTTCCAACCGTATCTCACTCACTCCATCTCTCTCTTTCTGGACCCTTATTATCTCTGTTGATCTACAGCAATTTTAATACGTTACATTAATTCCATGTTTCTTATCAATGAGTACACTTCGGTTGCATTCTACTGCTTCCCCCTTAAACACCTAACTGACTGCCTCAGATATGATTAGGTTGATTTTGCCTTGCTAGTTGCCTCCCACCTCCACTATATAAGGTGCACGGTAATTTCGTAAAAGTAACCGATGAGATGCAAACAAAATTTCACTGCACAAAATATCTTACGTGTTACTGTTGGTCATTTTCAAATTACTGATATTACTATTATTAAGCTAATAACTTTTTCAGTAACATTTCTTCATCTAGAATAATCCACGTCGCTGTTGGGGTGAGTGACGATCCGAGCCGTAGTACACTCTGGC
The DNA here is from genome assembly GCA_014338405.1 of Paragonimus skrjabini miyazakii. Taxonomy (NCBI): domain Eukaryota; kingdom Metazoa; phylum Platyhelminthes; class Trematoda; order Plagiorchiida; family Troglotrematidae; genus Paragonimus; species Paragonimus skrjabini miyazakii. The sequence continues at coordinate 36,481 of JTDE01002965.1, read as the reverse complement.
CAGCCTCACGACTGTTACGATAATGGAGAAAAATACAAACTTACGACAATGCATACAGAGACTCGCAACACTAGCGCCATAATAGATAGCGTCCTCAGATAAAAATGTTGATTTTCATTCGGACTCCAGCCAGGAAGCCGGGATTGCCCTATTGATGCAAGCTTCAGAGTGAGTGCCATCATACTCCAAAGTCATGTGTTGACCACAAGGTTGCAGCTTCTCGCCTAATCCGTCACTTACAAATAAGGCACGTTGTGGCAGGCGGTGAGTTGGAGTTCGTAAGACATGGCCAAGCCAGCGACGCTTGAGAGGAGATCAAAATGCTCAAGGGTCAACAAAATTCACCCGTTCTGAAGACACTTCGGCGAACTTCGTCATTATCGACACAGTGTTTCCAACACAAGCGGCTAATGCTTCGTAGATACCGATGGTCGAAAACGGACACTCCATGAGCAACTTCCGCTCCAGTCGGCCAGACTCCAGAGCTATGCAACAGGACTGCCCTTACAGTGGCATTATACAGTCGGCATTTTAAAGGAAGACAGAGATCATGCCAATGCCACAGATGGCGTAAGTTGGTAAACGCCATTCGAGCATTTGCCATGTGATTTGTAGTCTCATCAGACATTTTACCGCCGTTGATACGGCTCCCAAGATACAGGAACTTTTCGACTACGCCCAACGGCTCACTACCAAGGGTGAGGAGAGGCGTAGAGTCATGCCAATTTTGCAACAGTATCTTGTACTTAGTAAGTGCAAAAGTCATACCAAACTGACGAACGGAAGCACCTAATCTTTTCTAAGCTGTTATGGGCTCCCTGTGAGCCTTTGCAGATTAGGGCGGTGTCATCTGTATACTCTGTCTCAAAGTCGAGTGCAAATACACATCATCATATTTACAATCTATCAGGGCTTACTCTAGGATCTCGTCTACCACAAAGCTGAATAAGAAGGAGGAAGCTGGACAGCCTCGTCGCACTCCACTTAGGATGCTACGGATCGGCGATACGCTACCATAAGTCATAACTCTGCCCGAGGTCTGACAGTAAATTGTTTACATGAAGTTTACATACCTCATAGGCACACCCCTCCTCGAAAGACAATTTCAGAGTACAGCCCTGTCAACGTACTCAAAGACCTCTCTGATGTTCAAGAAGACAACTGCTGACCTGCTATATGATGAGCCGAATTCAAGCATCTGGCTGTGTGAAGATGTGATCGGTGCAGTCACGGCCAAAGCGAAATCCACCTTGCTCCTCACGAGTATGCCTCTCGCACGTTTCGCTTAATTTACGAAGTACAATGGTTTCGAGCAACTGACGCAGTAGGAATCAGGCTAATCTCTTTGTCACTTGCACATGAAGTGTGTGAGCCATTTTGAGAATAGAGACGATGTTAGCCAAACCCCAACCGTTTGGAACAAATTCGCTGATCAAGAGTTTCTGGAGTACAGCCGTCAGCTCACTAACTAAAACAGGAAGCAGTTCGTCTAGGCCGAGTGCCTTGTGACGTCTCAGAAACTTGACTTCAAGTGAGACGTTTCGAGGACGGAGAAACGTCAACAAACCAATGAGCATAGGCAGAACTCATAGGCGTCGTCAATGGCACGGATGACCAATTCAAATGTTGTTGGAAGTGCTCAGTCTAGCGTCCTAATCGTCGTTGCAGACTATGAATGGGCTCACCACTGACTTCGCAGATTACCTCGCTAACACCTGATTTTCTGCTACCAGTTGCTCGGATGAGATGCAAATGCTTCCGGAACGAGTTGTATTCACTGCTGGATGGAATATTTCGGCAAGCGTCGAGAAGTTCCAGTGATCGCACAGAGACTCAGCGGTTGGCAGCTCAGCGAGTAACAGAACCACACGAAGCAGACCGTACTTATGCATCACATTCCATATATGTGCCCAATGTGCTTCAATGTTGTCTGAGGGATGATGACCTAGGCTAAAGGCAAACGCATACTGGTAAGAATAAAGCGCCTGTGTCCCTTCTAGTTTTGATACGTCAATTTATGGTTGACGGAAAAGTGGCCACCCAACAAAACGCAAAGTGAACTTGACGAACTAGTGCATGATCAGAATCCACGCAGGTGCTCCAGAATGACTCACTCTTGGAAACAGTCACGAAATCATGTGGTCAATCTGTGCCCACGGCTGAATCGGCGATGGAGGTCACCATGTGGCGCATTGGCGTCCGGAACGTCGAAAATTAGTACTTGCCAGATACAGACCGTTATCAGCACAGAACTACAACAAACGTTCACCGATGTCTGTTCGACGAGTACTGTAAGAGTGTGCACCACATAAGTCGCGCTAGTCAGCACTTAGTCTGCCAATGTGAACGATTAAGTCTCCAGTTAATATAGCAATGTTGGTGCGCCACTCAATTTGTAGAGGCTCAGTGTACTGGTATTAAAGGTCATCGTTCGTCGCGTCTGGACTGCAGTCTGTGAGGGCATATGTCACAGCATAAAACATAGCGCTTGTGATGTGCACCTATCGACGCCCTAACCGTACCTTCGAGTCTGGCAGTGCTAAGACGGCTATTGACGGGTATCCAGTCAAGCACCGCCTTTTCTGCGTACGGGCTTAGGGTGGTCCCAACACAAACTTGGTCAGTGGTTTGAGCCGCATGATCTCCAGACAAGCGCACATTGTGTGCGCGCAGTGAGGCAGCAGATGTAGTACTGAGCTAGAATCCTGGGGCCGTGTTTCAACAACAGGACATATATATCGATGGCGAGGGTTTTCAAAGTACGTGCAAGAGTTGCCTGCTGACCCATTTGCACAAATGTACGAACATTAAAAGTGGCAAGCTTGAATGGTGTTCGGCTGGAGAGGGGGGGGAGCGAGTAAGAGCTTGTGTCCTCCAGGCAAAGGAATCTTGGTGTTTGGCATAATATCATTCTGGCTATGACTTCCATCGCGAACGGCGAATGAGGTAAGTCTTTCATGTGTGCGCGAAAACGGGATTGGGGGGTCAACAAGTACACAGATGTTTGGAAAAAGAGAGGGAAACAGATTAGTTTGGTGAAGCACAATGTGACATGGGAACAAAGCCGGCAGCCGACACCTCGGCCGAAAATTCGTGTCAGGAAGATAGGACAACATTCAAAATTAACGTACGTTTATAAGTTCATAATTGAAGACAGAATACTTCTCGCCTGCCCAGGCCGAAGGAGGATGGTTTGACGGACCCCACCCGGAGCCTACAGTTCAAAAGAAACCTAATCTACAAGGTAGCAGGGCGAAGTATGGAGTTGACAATCCACTGGGGGCCGGTCACCAACAGTAGTTCGGTTCATACACTCTTCGGATGAAGTCCATCGATCCAGGATACCCAATACACCCTGCAGGATGTTGTGACCGAAGTAGCGCAGCAGTTCGAGGATTCAACAACGAAAGCGGATCTGATGTAGTAGATCTGTCCAGCCAGGGAGTCCATGACTGACAGGGCTGTTGAAACGCATTCCTGCTGTTGCCGGGGGCCGGAGAACATATTGGTTCATGCGATTTTTCAATGGAGCCCAGCCATTCAAGGTACCCGGCACACGTTACGTACCCGTTGGAGCCGGTAACCCTCGAGGTGATTCGCACGCCCTTCTCAGGGGATGTCCACGGTTGGCGGAGAGTGAAGATGTCAGCATGTCATACGGACAGAGGAAACAGCAAATGCGACTAAGTAAGAACGTTTCGATAAATCGCACGATGCCATCCTCATGTGTTATCGCGTTTCAAGCAGGTATTCGGCGGTTGGATTTCACTCTCGTACACGCAAATTTGCGCCGGCAGTCTCTCAAACGGGTAATGCGTTCGTCAATCAGGGTGAACAGTAGACGCTTAGCCTTCCTAGTGCAGAGCTCCTTAAAACTACATGAAAATTTGTGGATCACAAGGGACGTAACAAAACCACCTTGGTTTGCCTTTCGAATAGACGCGGAAAGTAAAGTCACACACAGCAAATAGCGCAAATAAAACGCCTAGCATGCTCTGAAAATGGGGGGAGATTGGACGCCATTTCCGTCGCTTCGCAAACTGGTCACCAATAAAAAGGGATTTTCAAGCATACCAATTTTTTCTGCACGGACGTTGCAATATTTGACAGTTGCTGCTGATGGGAAAAGTGCAGTCTTTTTCAAAACTGATCTATTTTCCACATTTTCCCGAAAAACATTAAGCGATTTTTGAATTATCATTACTATTATTATTATTATTATTATTGCGCTGCTACGACGAAAGCGGTGATTCACAGCTATTTCGTCAGCTTCCCAATGATCACTGGGGTTCACTTGGACTGAACCGCTTTTGTAACATGTATCCAGAGAAGGTGGGACTTGTAGTGGAAAGTATATTATACACATGACAGTAATTTATGTTCAGTGAATTTCCTTGACCGGTTGACCGTCCGTTAGACCATGATCTTCGTACATAACGCTGGCGTAACAATCAATACAGATTCAATCCGCGCGGGTTCAACTATTTTCGGTTGTACCTTACATAATTCTCCTCTTCGTGGGTGCAACGAGAATTTCTTCTTGATGTTAGTTGGCGGGAATCTCTTAACCAACCGTCCAAGGCGTAACTTCTCGAGATCTTTGGAGAAGTCTTTCTCATAACTTCGTTCACCAGGGTGTAGAAGTTTGCGGACAACCGATGGAACGGTTTATCGTTCGAGCTGCTTCTGGGTGCAGAAATGTTAAGGGCAATCCATCGGACATGGAGAGAATCTAACTGGCGCCGTAATTATCCGGAGGTTCTACTTGACATGGAAGTCTCTAAGATTCTACCCTGGACAACAATGTCGAGGGCTTCTCCTCTCAGGATCTTCAGCATCTGATCAGATCACAAATCGTATAGCTAAGACTCGGATGGAGTTTGACAACTTACACTATCTAAGGGGCCGATATGAGCATTTTGTATGAAAGGTCGCGTGTATAATATCAGCGTAAGAGCGGTCGTACTGTACGGCCCCGAAACTTGATTCATCCATGAGGAGGATGTTGGCCGAATACCCGTTGCCAACCATCGACGTCTCCGGAGCAGTAGCAGCGTGTGACGGAAACACTGCGTCCACAATAACAAATGTCGCCAATGTGTCTTTGGGACGGAGAGACTGTCGATCTCTGAGCTTGCTGATCTCGCCTCATTGGCTTCGCTGATATTTGGCCACATCTTACGAATACCAACTCACCGCTTGCCACGAGATGCCCTGTTTGCGAGTGAAGGGTTGGGATGGAAGCCGCAGCCTAATGGCAATCGTACGACTTTGTGGTATGAAGGCACTGACACTGAAGCTTCTTTCAGTAAGACGTTCCCGGCCTCCTGGCCGCGGTCCACAGAACAATGAACGCCTTCGGTTGAGAACGTTATCTGAGATGAAGACGAACAGATGTCAATGGCATTCGCGTTGCGAATCTCTGTGTGCAATGGTGCATTTTTCTCGCATTCTACATTCCCTACCTTTATCTTACACAAGCCTTTTTTCCTCATACGTTGTAGTACCTTATACAGCTTGTATGTATACATCACAAGCTCAGTAAACTGTTCGGTCGTTACTTTCCCTTGTCGCAACTCATAAAACAGTCGCATGATTGACTTTTCACCGGTAAGGACATTACTGTTTAGTAACTGACATAAACTTATCAGCACCAACGAGAATGGAGAGCGTCTAATTAATGCACTCACATTTCAGATGAGACCCAACTGTGAAAAGTCAGGGCTTCGGCTGGATTCGAACCAGCGACAGAAACACCATGCCTCAACGCGGCAAGCCGAAGCCCTGACTCTTCATAAATCTGTCACACTACTTATTAGTAGCACTCACATTTGTCCATGACCATCACATCGAATCCCTTGTCTAATCCTATTGGATCCGATCTACCGCTCTATCTGCGAAGACTCCACTGAGGATAAATTAATTACATGTTCATTAATGTTAACTGAAAATGCGGGAACCACAATTTCTTGAAAGAGTGAACTCTCGAATCTATCCACCGAGGTAATACGAGCTGCAAAAAATATGCAGGCGAACTATCGGAAATTCGTCTAAGATTACGCAATGTTCTTGATGATGCATTTTGTGAAGTTACGCATAGCTCTGAAAATATTCAATACGGGATTATACGAATCCCTAAAGTCAGAATGGTAGAGCTGTGCTCTGCAAACGTCAAAGGTTTTGTTGAAAGATAACGGCGATTCTTCAAACGGGGGTAGTAAAATCCTAAACACATATGTTATGCTACCTTACAGTTAAGAGGAAAATGGTTCTCTTCAGGGTGTAGGCGAAAGTTTTTGTCTAAGAAACTTTAAACATCCGGTTCCTTTTAAGAAATTCAACAGCAGAACCAAAAGACAAACCGTGTCAACTTGCATATATATCAGCAATGTGGAGTGTTAACTATTCAGACCAATTTCAGTAGAACTTAAACCGTTTAACGTATAGAAAACACAACCAAAACGATGGAGTCAACAAGACCCACAAGTAAACCGTGATAAAAACCAAAGCAACAGATAGAGAATACACTTCCAAGATGATTTACATATAACAACAAAACCAAGGTTTTAACCGGCATAGCTGAGTTCTGGGAATGGGTAACGTCGATTATAACAGTAACACTGAAACGTATCCGCCAATATGCGAAATATGGGCTGTGTACTGTCAGCCAGCTAAACCTAGACTAGGACAGTCGAGATCATCGGGAGCTAAACATACAACTGTGATGTACACCCGGCAGCTGCGTCACTCGGACACCACCAGCTCAAACATATCGTTTCTGTATTCGGAAATGTTAGCCGGATTTTCCAGCTCGTTTGTAGCGATTGAACAAATCTGGGTGGCCTGAAAGCATATACTCATACGACCGTGTGTCACATGGCAATGAACACTAAGATGTCTACAGTCTATGTGTATTTTAAGCATCCATTATTCAATGGGATAAATAACGGAGCAAACGACACTTTTAACGTTAGGTCCACCATCAATACTAAGTAGCAATACAGTCCACGCTAAATACAATAAGCGTCGTGGAACAGACAACAAAGACGAAGTTTTAATCCACTGACCTCCAATTCTTGCTTCTCACCGCGAAGAACTCGAGTCCATTCACGTATACCTGCTTCCAAGCGGACAACCAAGCGACGCTCAACCTCTTCGTCTAATCGTGCGACCCATTGTGGAAGATTTGAGTACTGATGCAAATTGAGCTCATCCACTGCTTTTTGGATTTTACCTAAATGGTATGAACGGAGACAACGAGAATAAACGTAGTCGAATGTTTGATAAAAACAATAAGACTCACAAACTGATATAGTTGGATAAAACAGAAAATGAAGAGCAAACCGATTGATGGTTGCAATAATTGTAGCGATTAAGTCACTTGGCAATCGTGTAACCGGGATAAGTTTGATCGAATGGTTTTCGGTTGACAGAATACAGTATGTAAATAACCGGTGGAAATGTTGATTCCAACATTAAGTAATCTTCAGCAGAAATTGCACGTGTACGTTCCCCCACTAGATAGAAACTCATGTACAACTAACTACTGCATAATTTTCTGTACATCAAATCAAATGAAAACGTAACAATGTGAAAAAGGCAAAACAGACAGGAACACAATCGAAGCTTTACCGATAATCTCTTCGAGCACTTCCTTCGAGTAAACACACGTTTCCAGCGACTTTACATGGAGATCAATTTCTCGAGTTGTTTGGAGAAGATCATCAACTTTCTCTTGGAACTGTAACACAACTTCGGCAAAACGCTGTACGAATGAACTGAGTCGATAGGACTCCCAAACGACGTAAATGCCTTCGACGATCAGCATTTGAACTTCGCGACGGAGCCCAGCGCACAAAAGGCCAATATTTTGTCTTTGATGTTCCTCAATTTTACTGCAAGTGCTTTCATACGTCCGTACGCTCTCGATCAGTGAAATAGCAAACGGGTAGAGTTGATTGGTTTGATGTGCTCGGTTGACAATAGGTAAAGGGACGCGGAAGCCCAACCACTTCATGTTTCGAACCTGAACAGGACAGTGGATGGAAAGAGTAAATAACAAGGTTTGCAATTAAGAGTCGTTTCTCTGTAACGCTAAGTGAATTGTGGAATTTCCTTTGAGGAACTTTACAATAAAACACCAATGTTTTAATTAATGAACAAATCAAAGTGGACAAGTAACACCACATAATCAACTGAATCATGTTGTCATGTAGGTAGCCTATAAACCAGAATATGGCCTACCGTTACATGATGTGGCAGAACACTTTTCGATCTTCAAAATAAATGTCGGAGGCAGTTGAAACCACTGATTTCAAAAGTAGGTCATACATCACGGATAAGTTAGGCACAAAACAAAGATATGAGCCCACCACCGACACATGAACCAGAAGCTAGCTTATTGTAACTCAATTAGAAAATGTAGTCAGCAATGACGTTAAGCTGAACGATTTACACCATAATATTTCGCACGGCATTTTAGCACGTGCTTGTAATAGACCAAATCCAAACCACTAAACGGATTACAATGAAATACCGGTCGCGAAATGAGACACAGCCACTACCACTATTATGACAATGTGAGGGGGGATAAGCGGGTCCACGCAATATACATAATGGGCCTGTTTTCTGACACCATTCGTTTCAGAATACCAAAGAAACAAATTAGTCTTTGTGTAAATGATCGTGAACACAGTGACTACGTCGGGTTAATGGTGCGTTGACAGTAACTGCCATGCGACGGTTTATGAAGGCTACTTGTCGGCGACGACAGGCATGCTGTGGTTATCTATGTAACTCGGCACTCGGCTTTGTCAGTTCATTGATCTTGATGAGTGATACAACATTTGTGACTAGGATTGAAACGCACAGGACGGTTTTAATGTGACAACGTTATTTCCTGTGTAGAAATATGACACCTGAAATGTAGAGACTGAGATGCGCATAAATGCAGCAGTTTTCCACCGTTGTCAATATTTTGTGCCCGGATACCAACACATACCTCCTAACCGATTCTCAAATGGAGAAAAACAACCATGTTGTGCATTCAACTCGCCAGCCAGTAGGATGACGTATGGGTATTGAACTTCTCCCGAATGTCGGTCAGGGCGTCATAGAACGTAGTCTTAATAACATCTATTAGAGTGCATGCCGATGTATTGAATACACAACACTTTCCTGATTTGTGCCAACTGATTGAGTCGAACAGCCCAAAAGCGAGTGTACACAAGAATTCGATCAACAAAGCACTGCTTTGCACTGCAAATCAGTGCGATTCCCACTTCAGTTTGACTACGAGATTCAGAACCGATGTCACGCTGACGGGAAGGCGCCCGGATCAATAATCTAGAGGTAAGCCCAGCTGGATAACGGTGCGCGGGTCGTAGATTCACATACCACATTAGATATTACGCCCCTGACTTAGAGAGTATTCAGCAAAGCAAGTCACTGAACCAGAAGCTGGAAAGTGCAGACATTAAGGGAGTCAATGTTTGTCTTTTTGACTTCAGAATATAACTGTCACCTAAAGAAACAGAGAATTTGGAAAAGTTGTGGGACAAAATAAAATGAAAAGGAGATAACAGCTGAATGCTGTGAGTCTGGAGAATAACTACTGGTACTACCCGACTGTTTATATCGTGGAAGAAGTTGATTTGAGGGACCCCAGCCCGAGTCGCGGATTCAAAAGTCTGATCTGTGATATAACAAAAGATGTGTTGTGTCTCCTGCTCCAAAAGTGATCTACCAATATGTAACTGACATTTCATTGCAATGTGTTTTGTGATATGGACTACATTTGATCATGTTAGCGATTTGGTGTAGGTACTTGTAAAGATGACGTTAAACCAATAATTGCACAGATCGTGCAACATTGCATTATTGAGTTTGTTTCATAAACTTGCATGGAATGAATGCTTATCAGAGCTTGTTTTGTCAAAACCTTCCAGCAGAACGAAGCTAGGTAAAAAACGCGTCTGCTGTCCACAAGTGTACAGCAGACCACGGTATAGATTACATTACGGCAGAAAGGTAATCGGGTCCCATCGGCCACTGTCAGGCGTTCCAAACTGGAACTAACATCCTGAAAATGACCAAATACGTCGAGGTTGCATTGTGCCGATGAACAATAGTGACGCTGGTCGGTCACAATTTCGTGCTAGCAACGAGAACCTGGACTGATTAATTATGCTTCAGTATGATCATAAACACGCTACGACCTAGTGAGATGCGAACAGAAAAGTTACATTCATTCTGTTGATTCGTTCCATCGGCTTTCAACTAACGTGAGAAAGATGTTATTAGATTTCTCGAGCCTATAAGATGCTTTGATCAAGGTGATCGCCATACGAGAAAGGCGATGTTGCTCAGTTTAGTAGGAGTGACATACACACAGAGCAGCACGTGAAAACATCGACGCAAATCCACTGTATTAGGTGCAACAGACGGTGGTGTGAAAAGCTCTTTTGTGAATGTGTGTACAGATGGTACGGTCAAGTCATAACAGTAAAGAACATGTAAACTTCACGACACACAGCACCTGCTCACCGTATGTAAGGTGGATTAAAATAGAAAACGCGCACACACACAGGAGAGAAAGAGAACACTCCAGTCAAGAGATTAACTCAATTATGTGCCTGAACAAGGATCGATAAGTACGGAACACGACGAGTACATGTTAGTTCAAGTTCCGGAAGACTGTAAGCGAAGCTCAATAAGCAGTAATAAAATGCACCACAGATAGGTGCAATCGCGCTCAAGTAGCATAAAAACAAACCTAAACGTGGGAAAAACCGTGCATGTCACGGTGCAGATATCACCTTGGATCTATTACAACAAACCAGCATGCCACAAAAGAGAAACACGTCTATACGACTGTGGGGGATACAAACACAGCAGCCTCGAAAACATTCGCCAGTTGGCCCGCCAGTTCAACCGATGGCTCAACTGAATATTTTGTCACCAGGAAAAACAATTTAATCCGCTCACTTAGACCCGATCTAATCCTATTCGGTGGTCCCAAGACTGAGTGATGCACATGAGATCGGAAGAGAAAAACACGTGAGAAAGCTGAAGAGCTCACTGGTCTATGGTATCAAACAAATACTATGGTGCTTCTCTTCAAGGTCAGGCACTCCTGTTGAGTTGATGAGCAAGGCGGAATCCGAGTTTTTCACAAATTCAACATCAACACTTGTGGAACTTCCTTAAAGTGAACATCTCTTCCATCCTGTCAACATGACGTGACTAAATAACCCACGCACCAATTCGACACCGCTCTATGCTCAAATAAACCCCAATAACATCACTGTGGAGCGTGCCAGCGTCTACCCACGATGTTGGAACTGAATAGACAGACGATAACTACCCTCGTCATCAGAATGCCAGGTAGAAAACATCTTGTCATTGAACGACAAGGCTGAAGGACTATCGTTAAGACAAAATGCGGATGAGTACAATGTCATAAGAGGATAGTGTAAACCAATGAGTGTATGGAATCTCAAGATGCATCAAGAATGATGTGTTTGTAAAACTCGGCGTCAGTTACAAAGCCAATCAAAATTCCTTGGGGATGGATGAAATATCTCATAACTAATCTGAAAAACGAAATAACAAAGTAGTGTTTATATAAAGGAATATGGTTATTTTCTTTGATAACTGCACATCTCACCTGCATGTCTGTCTTACCCACATACGAGTGTTATTTTCTTCTTTAAGCACGAAAGCAAAACTTCAGTCTATGCGTATGAGCATCGCACAACATATAAAGTTGACTGACAGAAAATAACTTCCAATGAATGTTCAGTGTTTCTAGCATGGAAGTCCTTTTCTTTAATCACATAAGAACCTATTAGGTATGCTTGATGAATATCACAGATTGAACAAGTTGATCGGGGAATAATGCTCACCAGCAAACTATCACTAAGGGTCGATCCATCGCTTAATAATCTATTTTAAATGCTCATGCAGAGCAACATAAGAGCTTTTATAATCACCACGACGTTTTGAACCTGCTCACAGAGGTTGACGTTGGAAATATATGCAGACGCTACGCTTGCTTCTAAACCGACTAAACCTTGCTGGACAGACGATGGCATGATATGTTCGGACGATGAACTCTGAGTCCTCAAAATAACAAAGGTGCCGAAGGTGAGGAAAACGGGAAGAAGGAAGAAAATGGAATGGTTTTAGTCAAAAATGCAACGCAGTATGCCCAAATGCTATGACTTGTTGTGAAATTATGTATATCAATCATTCCCGACAGTAATCTCACTAAGAAAGTACTTATGGCATACCGACGAGAACAATGCAGACGAGTTTGGATTTTTGTAGAAAATGCATGGTTTCTGTCATAAAATAGTAACAGGCTTTTCCTGTTCATAAAATGTTCATAAAATGTCATAAAATGTCGAACTGTAGCATTTCCAACTGGTTGTAAACAAAATCAAGGATGCAATAACTCTCTAAAACGAACTTCTTGTGGTGAATAAAGCCGGTTGTCCTGATGTTGCATGTTCGATGGGAGGAATGGGTGGTGTACTAAATATAAAAGAAGCTGCCATTTACTCATTCCGTCACAATGGCCACGAACATGATCAGAAGATATCGTGGCTCAGGTCGCCGTTTACCTCAACAGTGACGTAGAATCTGGAAGAAAACTTTACTAAACGAAGGAATAAGAAACAGCGTGAATCCAAGTACGTACATTACCACTTCGGACAGCGTTTTTAGACAACGATTTGAGGGGTCGCGAGAATCACATCAGAGCAGACGATACCTACCCAAAAACTGCAAACGTGCACGATAGGGAAAATAATCACAACAGCGGGTTTCAAAGGAGGTAGTTTTTGAACTTTGAATAAGGCGCCTGCACTCTTCATATAGCAAATTATATTAGGCCAGAAAAGTTTACTTTTGAAAATTGAGTTGTAATCTCGCAGCACACAACTATTAGTTAAGCATACCTCCTTCGCCAATGTGATCACTTCCAACTGGAAATTGACTTTCAGCTTTAAAACCGTCACAGTCTGAGTTTCACCGTCCTTGTTGGCGATCCTTGCGCGGATTGGTTCAATGTTGAATATGCGACCAAATACTTGGATCTGCTTTTGTACAACTTTCCGCGCCCAGTCCTCAAATAGTTCGGTGGTGTTCAGTTTAGACTTAAAGCTTTCGCCGTCCGCTTTGAGAAGTTGTCCATCCCGGTGGTGCTCCCATCCTTTACCTATGGGATTTCATGAAGGGACAAAAATGGGCGGTTAACTTTAACCGTAAGAAGCCAATCAAAATGCAACGCCACTTTGCTTTCACCAAACCTGCGCTGCTATTTATACTGCTTTCAACAACTGCCCGAATAGTAACCGATATCGAACGGTGCAGTCAAATCTCGAAGCCATACTGCACTGAAGAGATACGAACTTTTGACAGAAATAAATTGGGAATATAAATAAACAGTACCCCCAAACAGCAGTTCGAATAGTCTCAATGAGAACTGGAAAATTGAGTAAATGAAACAATGCTCACACATGAACAATACACTGACTAATGGATAACGAAATCCGAGGACCGGTTTTGCAAGATGGTAGTACCACTTCGTACGTTCTCATCAGTTGCTAAACATAACAGCGGTGAAAGTCAAAAATTAAAATAAAAAAAATTAGGCCAATCCATACACTAGTCTATCACTGGTCAAAATCGGGGCAGACGAAGGTTCAAAGCCAACAACTTTCGCACACAGAGGACAGGGCTGTTACGCATGACATGCAGTTCTTCAAGTGACTTAAGGATGGCGGGCTAGTGATAGCGAATCTATATACGAAAATTGTTTGTCGGATCGATCATACGACCGGTCTCCATCAGCTGTCTGACCAATGGCATAAGCCCAGAGGGAAGCATTCGAACAAGATGTCTCGCTAAAATGTCACTGTAAAACCCCAAGAGCAACCCAGTGGCACACAACCGCATCTACAGACGGCAGTTAAGCATCACTATGAACCACTGATGTACTGCTGTCCGTGATGATGATAATAATGATCGTAACTGCCATCTGTCTCTAGACATTCAGATCATATGCGAGGAATTAAATGAACAAAATACTGTAAGTAGGGCCAAATAACCAAATGAAAATGAGTAACCTAGTAGCAGATGTGTGAAAACATGTCACTGATAGGAATCAAACCTAACTAACCTAATACATCTTCAACGCGTCGGAGGTACGTGTTGAGTTGTCTTTCGATCTGCCTAGCCCAGATGATCGAACCAGCAGTGGGTGGTATGTCACGAAGTTTAGTTAGATAGTAGGCTTCACTGGAGAGGTATTGTACTTTGAATTTGGAATGCAGCGCCTCAATATCGTCCTTCACGCGTTGAATGAGTTGCGTTTGGTATTCTCTGATGGCACCACGAATGTGGGGTCGAACAAACAGAGCATTGAAACGTGAAAAATAGCGGAACATCTCGTTTGCATTCTTGGCAGTGCCCAACAGATCGCGCAATCTTGCGGTGATACGAGTTTCAACCCGATCGATTCGCTCGTCGTAGCTAAAGGAGAAAACAAAGCAACAGGTGTAACATGTGCAGCGCGTGAAGCTTATATACGACCGAGAGAGTTAGTGTGAACAGAAACGTAAACGCAGCCACGATTCAACCGATAAATAACACTTCCACACCGAATCGGACGTCAGTAGAAGCCATCATGCAAAAAATGGAACGCGAGTGAAATGTACTTCTAAACATAGAATTATACACTTGATTCATTGTTTATAAACGCACAAGATGGACACTACAACCTTTGTTGAGAAACACTAAGGCTAACAGTCTATTGGAGACATAGTGCTTGAATTAAGACAAAGTGAGACCTTATCAGATTCTTCAACGGGTATATACATAATACAGTTGTGTATAATAATACATATCATTTTGAACGTTTGTCGTGATATCGAAGGCGTATATATATATATATATATATATATATATATATATATATATATATA
>JTDE01002965.1:3057-19781 GCA_014338405.1 Paragonimus skrjabini miyazakii | reverse complement strand
ACAGCTGAGGTTTCCCTAAGCTTACGCTGCCACTAGTAGATCGCACAGATTGGGTCCACCAGGTGAGGAACATGCACAAAGTACAAGCTGCTACTCAACGGAACATAAGGTAGGTGATTAACACAATGAGGAGTTGCGTTTGTGGTTATCAACAGTTTCAAAAGGAAACCACGTGGGCTAAGCTGCTGCCTATATTAACGGTCTGCTTGATGCCGACCTAACGGCGGTGACAATAGGTGAACAGTGAAAACATACCAATGTTAATTGCTGATAAACCACAGATAAACCATAAAGTATGATGAATCGAGAAACTAAATCTGCTGGACATGAATGTGTATTTTGGGATAGACTCCAGTGGAAAGGGGTGGCTCAGTCTAAGCATCAACAGCACAGCTGATAATGTAAAATTGTTATCACCATTTAAACAGCGCAGCTCTGTTGCTGAAACTGCACCGTCGATACAACATCTCGAGCACAGTGTTTAAAAAGTTCATGCTATTGTCAGCGGCAAACAAATGCAATTCCACAGCATACTGCATTGCTACTGATAGAGTAGGAGTATACCCAGCTTGAAGGACTTACATGGTATTGTACATGCTTTCATATTTTTCTTTATTTTTATATAATCTACAACAATTGTCCTTGTACAAAATGAACACCACTTGTTTGAACTGATTCGCCTTGACAATACACTTTTTGGTGCGCGCGTTTCGCATCCTTGGCTCTGCTGCTCCGCCTAGATCGGGACTGCCTATAGTGGGCTATTCAACGACTGCACCTTGCAATGACTATTTGTGTTCATACCTTTGTATAGGGCTAGCCTCCGACAGACTACCAACACAACTGCTGATTTGGTTAGTGGAATATACAGCCTTCAGCTGCTTAAGCAACATCCGATTGCACCAGTATTGTTTCAGTGATTCAATTTCCCTTTTCTGTTTAAGATAGTTCAACATCTGTCTTGGTAACCTGTTGCCTTTCTATTGCTAACCAAGATGCGCCGTTTGAACATTATAAACGTTTTATCCGGCGATGTGTCGAAACCAACCTCCTCTCCTGTGTCGTGAGAGAGTAAGTGAATAGGTGTTTCGGTCGGAAGGCCACAATAACGTAACAAGTGCCACGAACAAAGTGTAGTCAGAGTTGTACATGCGTGAGTTCGCGTGGACAGGGTGCCTAGCCCACCGATTATTTGTCAGAGAGAAGCTACGGAGCGAACTGGGTAAACAAAATAAGATTAAAGCACCATGCACTGTCACTGGCGCATCATCACCACAGACAGCAACATATCAGTGATTCGCGTTGACGCTTAACTAACACACAACTACGACAAAAAAATAAAGGAAAGGGAAAGGATACGGTTACTATGAAAACTGTATAAACTCAAGCAATTAACCTAAAAGCACCTTACACACAACCAGTGAACAACCGAGATATAAGTGGAACTAAGGCGAAATCCGCAAGACAACTTCGATGCAGGAGTAACTGCGTCCGCAGTAACAGATAAACAGACAACTCGACCAAACAACATTCACGTCAATGAGCCCGATTAGTCGCCATCTCACCTAACATCTCCAGACACCGACTCTGAGTCGCGAGAGCTCAGAACTACAGTAGTCAACTCCTTGGCGAACGACTTCATTTTTCTGCTCCAGGTCATCATTCGTCCACCTCGTACGCCAATCAGCCTCAGTAACGACAAGGAGTGTTTGGTGCGACACACGACTATCTGACATCCTTAGTAAATGACCCAACCATCCAAGTCAGCATAAATTTGAAGTGAACAAAACGATTCGAAAGGCAGTCATTATCAAATACCCACTTCCTAACTTATTCGTTGCTTACCCGTTAGTGCCACCCGATGCGAGCGATCGAACGCAAACGCCAGTGGTCAAATACCGGAATACGGTTTACGTCTTCTATCCTGATCGACCAAGTTTCAGAGCTGTAAAACAACACATCCCCAACAATCAACTCATGTACGCGACCCTTAAACTTCAAAGAGATGTCTTTCTGTCATCAAATACGTCTCAGATTGGCAAATACTGGCCTGGTGTTGGAGGCACAAGCCTCTATTTCGTTCCCTGTACCTCCGTCTCTGCACATAAAGCTGGCAACAACATCAATAACTTCGTTATCCGACAGTAAATCTCCATAATAGCGATAGTTTTGTGGAACCACTTCATAATTTGAGGCTACAAAGCGCATTTGGAAATATTTGGCGGGATACGAGATTGCTTCTGTCATTATTTGTGCTGCTTGGAAGTTGTCAAACCACTACACCTTGTCATCAACATAATTAAGATCAGTCAGTCTTCCATCAAGTAGGAGGTCCACACCGACATCATGTGAGTACCAGACAATTCTCTGTTGTTATTTTAATAACAAAGTTGAGCAAAAATGGCGAAAGTGAACGGCCTTGTCATACGCGGCTCCTGGTGCTGAAACTGTCAGACAGTTCATCATAAACTCTAGCCTGAACCGAAGTATGTGAGTAAGGCACTGACAGTATGTTGACATAGTTAGTCGGTACACACCTGGGTTTGAGCGATTCTGAAAGGATAGATCAAACACAAAGCCTCACCCTTGGTGATCGGGCCACGTGTGAGGACCTTATGGGTATTTCTCTTGAACTTGCTATGTGAATTGCCGTCAGAAGTAGTTCGTTTATGGATTTTTCTGAAATCAAAAGTTTGTTCTACCGACGACTCGCCGTATCATATGCTACAACACTTAATGTATTTAAGATTTGAGTCCAGCAACTATCAGGATCTTTGGGGTGAGAACTGCTGACTGATACGCACGTTCTACTGACAACCTGGCTAGTTTCTCAACAGCCAGCCATTGTGTTCGGTGGGGTCGTTGTCCAGTGAAAGTAAAAACGAAGTGGAAACGTGCTAACGTATGATCTGAATACATTTATGTGCTTCAATAATGACAGTCCTGAATGGAGTCCTGGCCCATACAACTCATGTGGTTTATCTGAGACCAGGTCAGATTCAGAGAAGGGAGAGGCCAAGTATAACAAGACACGCACGATGTTCAAAACTAGTGCTGACTACAAACAGCCTGTACTCAGCACACAGTTGGAGCAGCCGTCCGCCATTGTTCGAATCATGTAATACCAGCCCAAATCTTCCATCTGAGTAAGACTCAACCTCACCAAGGCGGCCGACCTGGGTGTGCACATCTCCAGCCAAAAGAACCATAGTAGAGCTGTGCCGACCAGAAAAAAGCGGCCAGATCCGAGTAAAGGGCGTTCCTGATACCAACGTCACTACAGTCAGTCGGAACATGGGCTCATCACAATGAACAGATTTCTGAAGATTTGGAGTCTAGAGCAGATATTAACAGAACCTGCCCAGCGGATGGCACGAAGTTTACTGCTTACAAGAATCCAGTCCACCAATGTGGCTGCGGCCATCGTGCTGAACACTGTCTACTCCAGCTCGACCGGTAGCGGCAGCCGTAGAGTCACTCGAAGTGTATAGCCAGTATCGGGTAGACAGTGTGGGTATTGTTAGTTCTCTGCGTTGACTATTGTCCTGGATTGTGGCCTCCGAAATGTAGGAGAAATCGACATTCAACGAGTCCAACGTCTGTGCTAGAGCTGCTTGCTTACCTATCTGTTCCAAAGTGCAGACGTTGAAAGCACCCATATTAATGCGCATTCTAGGCCTAAAAAGGAGACGGGGGGAGCCTCCTCCTCCTTCTCCTCCTCATCATCATGAACAACAACACATCAGTGGTTCTCATTGATGCTTAACTACAAACAACCATGAAAAGAAGCACGCCCTTTACAGAGAGAACTAAAAAGAAAGGAAGGGACCTAACTACTAAAAACAGCTACGTTCAAACATTCAACATCGAGGTGCCTACATCTTGCAAACAAACAACCGAGTTCACGTAGATCTGAAGCTGGGTGGTGAGAGGTGGAACAGATCGGGACAGTGCTACTACGATTGATTATATCTGTTACTAAACCTGCAGAATAATTACCAGAAATGAGGATCGGGAGAAGCATGGGAGACCAACTGGATAAGACAGTGCGATAGGGGTCAGCAACAGCTTGTTTTCCCCTATTCACCCTGCTGCATGCTGCAGATAGGGTGACGCGGTTACTACTGCGGGACAGCCGACGTAATATGGAATTATTGGTGTGAATATTAATAGTTGTGTGAGCCGATATATGACCAGCACGCCCAGACCTAGACAGGAGGACGACTACGATTCTCAATCGAAGCTTTTGGTTCGAAAGTCTGAACCACAATGCAACGCGTGGATGAAAGTGTACCAAGACTAGCATTTTTTCCGAAAAAACTCTTGTTCAATCGCCAACCTGGAGGATCAGAAGACTGTTTCGTCAGACCCCAACCTATTGGTTTGCTTGGTATGAATGACTCTGTTGGCGTGAACAAGACACCAATAAGTCTAGCCCGGTATGCAGAGGTCACCATACTGCATCAGGGTCCGGTCACTTTGCGACGGCTTGACTGAACAGAAAGAACATCCGATAATTATTGCGAAGCGCAGCTGTCGCCAACTCTAGAACACGGTAGGTCCGCTGGATTTTTGACGCGCTTTTCGTGCTTCCTAGGAATCTTATTCACAGGCCTTCAACAGCGTTGTCTTCGTCGCCAGAAGAAAGTAACTGGCGAGCACTGAAAATTTCTAAAAGTGTCGAGAAGCCTCAGGTAGAATCAGAAACTGGCTGGAGGTATGACAATAGAAAGAGGCGGCCAACGATCACTGGGAGAAGTGAATATAGTAGATATTAGCTAGGAAGCCAGTAATTCCTGATATCGATCCAACCACATTAAATGTGCAAGTGCTGCCGCATCAACTGGTTTGTAGCAGAGATGTGAGCGTTCACTGAATTGCAAGAACCAACATCAGTTACAAGGTAGCCAGAATCTTGATGAGCGCTCCAGTACGACTAACAGTTCGGAATGTTAAGTCTGACAAAGTGCGATGGCAGTATGATCTAATTAATAAAGGGTCAATTTAGGGAGAGTGTACGCTGTCTTGCACAGCGGCAATTTTCAAGCGGGAAGCTGGTACCTGTCAAGAATGAACGAATGTGTGCGCACAGCTTTAACGGATACTTACCAATATCCAAATGGATGGTACAGAAGAGAAAAACGCTTGCTCGACGGACTTTCGACAACTCCCATATGGCTAAACTTATGACTCAGGGCGTTAGTGAGTACCATACATGATGAGGCTTGTTCTAGGCAAGTCAAGTTGTGGATAAAATTCGCCACTGTATCCGAACTACAATCGGTCGGAGCAACAATGTTTATCAGTCTAACAGCAGAAGCATCTATTTGGTCTGAAACAGATTGCGAAGTTACAGGTCAAAATACGAATCCAACCGATGAACATTAGATATAACACGCGATGGTGAAAATGATGTTGAGTACAGAGAGGATCAGTGTACGGGAAGCAAACGAGGTGAAATCCTTGACTACCAGTACCTCAGTCGATCAGTGTGAAATCGCAAAGTGAGGAAACGTAAGCGACAAGACGGGTAGCAATGGCGCAGTAATTTAGCATATCCTGCACAGCACTATAGATTTTTGGGTTCACAGAACTCGATCCAAATGGCAGTGAAGTAATCCACGGCGAACCGTCAAAGAACCTTTGTGCACTTGTTGAAGGAACTGAAGCACTTTTGTGGAGGGTATAGTACTCGGTGAAAGGTGGAGTATACAATGCCGTTATAAGGCCGGCCTTGTTATACCGCTGCAAAAAAAACGGACTCATTCGCGCGCAGGATGTTCACAGGCTGTCCGTTTTTCACCATCGATATCTCCGAAGCATTAGCAGCGTGTGATGAAAACACTGTCACCGAAGTGTATTCGGGACGGTCAGGTTACGTCATCCACTGGGCAGGGTTATTTTGTTTGTTCACAAGCTTAGTTGGCTTAGTCACATCTTGCGAACGCCAACTCACGGCTTACCCCGCAATGTCTTGGATACGAGTAATGGATTATAGGAGAAGTGACAGTGAATGGCATATGACTAGGGTTCGGGGTATTAGGGCACTGACGCTGAAGTTTGCTTTGGCAGAACGTTCAAGGGTCCCCGGCAGGAGTCCGAGGGGTGGTGAGTGCCTTCAAAACGTGACGCGGATATGGCGAAGGATGAGACAATGACGCTCGAGTTACATCATTTACCTACAGTTCTCTTCCCAGTTACCGCATAAATAATCATTTAAAAAAATGTTATTTTGACTATTTGACGCTGTTTACTGTAAAACATACATACCCTAATTCACGTGCCTTTGTTCGGAGTGCCAACTTACCCCTACTAACTTTAAAAAGAACCAATGAAAAAAACACCTGACGAAATCACAAATCGCATAACGACCCGGAAGGCACTTGCGAACTTGACGTGTTGAATCTTCTTTTTGAGATCAAGAGTAAAGGATGTCTATATAAGCAGTCCACCTATAGTGTTATGCCAAAAAGCGTTTGGGTAGGAAGCTACCAGCCTCGTGCTTGTGGTTTAAATAAAGAATACCTCTTGTTGGTGACGCCATCAGATATGTCTCAAAATCACAAACACTGACCCCATGCAGTGTTTTTCAAACTAGGTTTCTTCATTCAGGTATTGTCAACAACTGCGGTTCTTCCGTTTTTCAAACTCTCATCCACTTAGTATTTGTCGTGACACTGCTGCTAGCTACTTGTAATAACTAAGTAAAACACGGACACCAGACTGATCCTATTAAGCATTGACCCCAAACATATCAGCTAGCTAGCGCAAAGCAACCTCGTCATGACGCAAAACGTTGAGACAATAATGTAGGATTAAATGAATGTGTGGGATAAAGATACTCTTACCTTGAGTAGTTGAGAACTGAGATCTCTTGATATGGCTTCGATGAGGCGTAACGCGCGTTGCAGAGGGTATTTGGTGTTTCTTATCTTACGGAGATGTGTAAAGACAGATTGTATCGCAAGACGGATTTTGTCCAACTCAGTTGCAGACAACAGATCATTGAGTGGAAAATCCTTCATTAAAGTGTTGTAATCATTGACTGTAGCCAATGCTTGCTGCAGACCTGAAGCAAACGTTAGGGTGAAAAGTCAATTTTACCGGTGTCATTGTCGAAACTAACTAGTGCATGGAAACGCTTGGCGTGTTTGAGAATATCCAATGTTAGAGTGACCTCCAAAGATTCTCTTTTTTCCTGTATTCTGTTTAAACTGCGTTCTAAATTTAACCAGAAGGTAATCTCCTGCAAAGCAGTGCCGGATGCCGGATCGCGGTCCAACTTCGTAACCTAAAAGGGATTCGTAAAAAAAGAGAAATAACCTTCTGAATTTCTTTAATCCAGCGATTGACTCCAGATTGTAGGGAATTTAAAAAGTGCGCATCTTCAAGTTTGTCTTCGAAATCTGACGTCCTTGCTCGTGTTCCAGCTTCAGACTTTTGTTTGATCATCTGTGTGATAGCAGAGTGTATAGTAAGAGTAATTTCGGGTATATCGATATTCTGTTGGAGATGTAACAATCCCATTTCTAATTCCGTCATCGTTTTCTCCACGCTCGGAGCCATTTTATCTCCGTCTCTATTGATAAAATAAAGTAGTAAACTACATACCTTTCAGCCCTCCCAGATTCTCGAATGTATGATTTGTAGAATGGACTAATGGCATCACTTATCATTGAATGAAGCGTTTCATATGGTGACCCATCAGTGAAGCCCAAAAATCGCAGCTGGGAACTGAAGCTTTTGTCAGCTTCTATTGATGCTCCCCGCTTAATGAACACGACACTGAAGGAGAACTTGAGCGGCGCATAATTGACTACCTCTGAACTTTCGGGCTGGAGAACCGTACATCCGTCATAACTGCATATGAAATATTACTATCCGAACCTTCATCCTCGTCATCTAAAAATCAGTATCTACAATTGAAAACAGTACCCTTGGTGGACAGTTTCTGCACAATGAACGCATGGACCTGAGGATCGGAGATAAATTTCTTAACAGATTCGCGACCGGCGGGATCTTCGAGAACAGACTTCAGAACTGCGATCCCATCACTGGATTCTTCCAAAAAAGAAGTAACCGCTTTGTGAAAATACTGGCTTAACGCGGAGGGTTCTGCTAAAGATATCACAGGTTGGACGGCAGCCGGTGCCTGATCACCACCAGGGTCCGCCATATCTCACGTAGCGCCAAATATTGAATTGACGCCATGGCTCAAGTTCAAGTCCACTGATCCATTGGTTTCTAGCGGGGCAGAAAATGTAGTACTTCACGGGTTTCACTGGCTGCTTGCGGAGTTGGAAGTATAAAACTTATGCAGTATCCCCGCCCCGAGATATTCCGGTAAGATTCCGAAGTACGGAGTTTGTGATTCCACAACAAATTCTATCTCGGTTTGGTTGTTATCCGTCCACACCGATCACGTGAACTGCTGAAATGGTGAGAGTATGTGAGGTGTGTTGAGTATTGAAGCAGCTAGCAGCAGTCAGGCATCTAGAGACGTTGCACCGTTTTGTTGTATAATAGTGGAAAGGGAAAATTATACGAAGAAGGTGTAGTGACCAGCGATCGTGTGGCTTCTCTAAGGATCCCGGCTGCAGCCGTGTTTTCCAGCTTGTTTGTTCTGTACGCATGATTCTTTGTACGCCTGCAGTAGGAGGCCTGATATGAACTCAGTGCCACTTTCTCCAGTCTTGTGACTGATTGCACGCAGCGAATGCTTGTCCCTTTCCTAACGACTCATCTGTTATTTCATTCTTCAAGGTCGTCTAACCCGAACCTTTTCGAGCGTTGTTTAACGCAGTCGAAGGTTCCACGCGCTTTTAGCCTGGCGCGCTTTTGAGTGCCGCCGAGTGGGCTGTGGCCCATCTCGCGCTTCTTCTCTTTCTCTTCTTGGTTACTGCCGTTGGTCCCAGACTAGGCTAGAGCTAACTACTTATCATATTTCCAAACATAGCTGGAAATATGCGGTTTGTTTCCAAACCCTGCCGTGTTCTCTAGTTCACTGCCTGTTGGGACTACGTTCCGATTGCTCTTCAGGAAAGGCGTTCTAAATTGTTAGTGGACGAGGGTCTCGCGCATACCCACTTGTCCACTACAAAGGTATGGGGAAATGAAAAAAATGACGAGAAGGGAGGGAAATGACAACAATGAATGTACATGGGGTTATACGTGTCCGACTGTCAATGGCCATCTTGGGGTGATCCAGTCATCTAGTTGCCTTTTGAATGCATCAGCTAACATTGCCATGACAATCAACGCAGAAAGTGCTTTCCATGTCGAACAGACTCGGAGAGCAAAACTATGCCGTCTGCATAAAAGACTACTACGTGGTATAGAGATTTTGTATCGATTGCCCCTGAGATTCACTGTATCGGCGAGTGTAAAAAGATTTTTGTTGGGGTGACTCAGAGAGCATAAGATTTTTTATGTTAATATAATATCCCCCC
This sequence comes from Paragonimus skrjabini miyazakii, assembly GCA_014338405.1. Lineage (NCBI taxonomy): Eukaryota > Metazoa > Platyhelminthes > Trematoda > Plagiorchiida > Troglotrematidae > Paragonimus > Paragonimus skrjabini miyazakii. The sequence goes on along the minus strand of JTDE01002965.1, from coordinate 10,332 downwards.
TCAGACGCCTGTAGGCTAGAGGGAATAGTTCCAGCTTCGAGAGGCGGTCTTCGTACGATAAGGAAAATAGAACCTCAACCCGCTTAGTGGCCTGTCTCCGGACTGCCTCTAGAACAGCGACTTATTTATTCCAGTAAGTCTCACATGCCTGAATGTTGACTTCTAGCAGTGGCCTTACCAGTGTGTTTTAGATACGTGAGAATCTTTCGACTGGGAAATTCCCAAGGATCCTTGCAGAGGATGCCGCTTCCCAAGCTGTTCCGGTATGGGTCTGGGCTGTTTGATGGTTTCTGATCCTCTAGAAACTTTAGTTTCTTTGTGGTGACTTGGAGATAATCCCAGTCCACCCGCTGTACAGCGATTCAGCGATTGATACACATGTTCGAGGCAGAGGCTTGTGGGTCCTGGATCAAGTCGGTTTTTCTTGCTCAGCGTCATGCAGGCGTCTGGTGATCTGAAATGCAGTCATTGAAAACAGGATATAGCACCGTTCTTAAGAATTACAATAAATACCAGAAACAAAATCAAATTACTTGCATAATAATGTTTTTTGAAAATGAGAGTCAAGTAATGCTTTAACGCGATTGCTAGAAGCGCTGCTAACGACCTCAGCAGGAAGACTGTTCCAGAAGTTAACAACCCTATGGGAAAAAACTGCTGCCTAATAAAGGTCCGAGGACGAAGCTTGAAAATCTTCTTGTTACTTCCTCGCCGAACGTTATCATTCGCTACAGTGATCAACGAGGCCTACTCTAAAGAGGAAGTGTGTGAAAATTAAATCACTGCGGAGCCGTTGAAATTCAAGTGGATATAGATGACGAATTTCAAGTCGAGATTCGTACGCGACACTACTTAGGCCTGTGACTAGTTTGGTAGCCACGCGCTGGACATGCTCAACAGCTAAGATATGTTTCTTCAGGCCGGTACACACGACCTGATTTGCACACTCTAGGAGCAATCTTATATAAACCCCGTAAAGCGTTTGGAACTGTTTCTTGTCTATGCGGGGGAAAATGCGCCTAGTCATCCTGACAGAGGCAAGCTCTTTTTTGGTCGCCATCTCGTGGTGATGTGCAAAGGATAAGTCAGATGATAACCAGATGCCCAGATCTTTCTTCAGATCGATTTTCATGAAATTTACTGAGCCGAGTGCACTATGAATCACAAAGGCCTTGCCAGCGTCTCCACCGAGTGATATGTGTGCGCACTTACTGTCATTTAGTGGAAGACTTCAATTGTCCGACCAACGCTTAATCGCGTCGAGATCAATCTGTAATGCACTGGGATCATTGGCGTTCCAGAATTTCAGGTCATAGGCATATAGCAAGACGTTGCTGGAAGGTCATTGGTGTATATCAGAAATAACAGAGGACCTAACACCAACCCTTGAGGAACTCCCGCAGAAATGAAAAAGGGAGATGAAAGATCCGATTAGATTTTAACTCTAAACGTTTTGTTATCAAAGAACGAGACAATCCAGCGAATAACCTCTCTTTGAATATCATAGGCTTCCAGTTTGTGTTTCAAGGAGCGGTGTTGGACACGGTTGAAAGCCTTGACAAAGTCGAAGAAGCTGACATCTGAGATGAGGTCATTGTCTCTTGCCTCCGTCATACTGTCCATGAAAACAAGCATATTAGTTGTGCATGACCGATTAGGAAGAGAACCGTGCTGGGTAGAGAAAAAAGCTGGTTTCATAAAAAGTAGTTAAGGATGGCACGCTTTAATAAGCTCTCCATTATCTTCCATAGAATACTGGTAAATTTGACTAGCTGATAGTTAACCGGAGAGTGCCGGTCATCCGCCTTAAATATGGATGTGACTGTTGCCTCTTCCCAAGCACTAGGGAGAATTCCAGTATAGAGTGTCTGTTTAAGCAGCTAACAAAGGGGTTCTGCCAGACTAGCAGTTGCTTCTTTGAGAATTCTGGGATGGATCTTGTTAGGACCCACTGCACTGTGTTAAGTCACCTTAAATAGAAGGTCTTCAACATCCAGCACAGAAAACTCGGTGGTACCGAGTGGTTGCTGAAAATTCTGCAGTGGAAGGATTGGGTGCCAAACCCGCGGTGTGATGTTGTAGACTATCGAGTAGTACTTCCTTAATAACTCGATCACATCTAGGGAGTCAGATGAAATCTCCCAGTCGAGCAGTCGTAAAGAGAGAACCGAGGGTTTATTCTTTCTTAGTCGTGGCGTATGCTTAAATAAGAAATTTTGCTTCCGCGGGCTCTCAGGAGGGCATGTTATTTTATTGTTTCAGTTTTTTCACGGATTTCCCGCGTACATCTACTTCAGACAATGCGGGACGCGCTTCGGTCTTCCACATTTTCCGTCAGCTTATGCTTCGCGAATAAGTAAGAACCGTCATCGAGAAGACGACGTATTCTGTGCGGAAGAGGTAGCCGATAAGAGAAGGTGCAGTCTGCACACCACAAATAAATCGTCCGCTTTATCAATTGCGCTTTGGAGCGCGCGGTGGTCCTGGTCCACCGAGCCATATTCAATAGGTAATGAACCTAGGTGGCTTATCAGGCCGTTAAAATCAGCCTGATCAAAGTTTCGAACTGTGGACTTTCTTACTGGTTGTTGTAACCAGTAACAGATAAGATCGAACATGAGCAGAGTGTGGTCACTGTGTCCAAGTGGTGGTTTGATGATCACTCTGTCTACACGGTGTATCTCATCAGTAATGACCAAATGGAGCAGAGAAGGAGTTTGACCAGAACCATGCCGCGTCGGAGCGGTGACATGCTGTATCCACGCTCTCCGTCGTATTAGCATCGACAAGAAAGTCGCGAACCCGTTTTCACTTCCCTGTTGAGAAACCGGTGCTCAGTTTATTTTCTGTACATTAAAGTCGCATATTATAAGCAGGTGAGTTAAGTTTTGTAGGCCTAGGATATTGTATAGGTTTACAAGAAGAGTATCGTCATCAGAAACGCCAGATGAGGGAGTACGATAGTTAACACCTACTAGGGGGGAATCTCGGCCACGCAAAGCCAATCGAAGCCGCGGAGCATCACAGTTATCAGAGGAATAAAATCCACTGATAACCGTCGGTGTTGGGAGACAATGCTGAAAGAAAATAGCAGAACCCCCACTCCCTCGGGCGGAGTTAGCTCGGTAAACTCAATACCCGGAGACACTCAGTTCACTGTCACTGATGTCACATGTAAGCCGGACCTCTGTGAAAGCAAATATTTGGGGTTGCGTGTCATTAATTAACCATCTGACTTCCGGTAACTTATTGAACTGACTCAGACGGTTCGTATACATGCAATTAAGAGCTGCTTCCTCACCCGACCTTTCCAGAAAAGAGAGTGCGAGGAAGAGTTTGGGAAAGGAGACCTAGAATTGAGGAGGGTGGTCATATTGAACTCGGTATGTACTGCCTAGTGGCTCTGATGGCCCTCCTTTGAGGCCGTAGGCGCGATGTCACTGCTTATATATCTCAACGTCTCTACAGGACATTTGATGAGAATTCTTGATGTCGCAGCCTGTTACCCCTGTACCTCTGCAAAATTCCGCTTTTTCGGAGGGTGTTTGAGAGTTTTCACACGCGGAAAATGTGACATTTTGTCTTTTGGATGCAGAACTTAAGAAGGGGCAATGTGCGCTGTGTAATGGGGACACCGATAGAAATACCCTGTGAGACTGACCAAGAAAATACTTTTTAAGTGACAGGCGGCGCTCCCAACAAGCCCCTATCGTTCCGAGTTCTAGCAAGGACGAATTTTCTATGGAGCCTCTCGGCGGTTTTTAGCTCCAGTAACGCGGCAGACTGCCTTGTTACGATGTCTTCAACAGTGTTGCCCATGCTCAGGGAGTCAGCCGTTTAGATGACGACTACGGAAACGGCATCCCTGCTTTCTTCCACTGGCACATAGGTCTGAGTCTGGAGCAGAAACTACGACTCTGGTCTCAAGCTGTAGTTACTGGTCTGTCACAATTAGTGACCTAGTTTAACTCCGCTACTCGCATCTCGCTCTCTCGCCGGGAGCGATCGAAAGACACGCCTTCCAAACGGGCGTTGGAGGGTATCAAAGCCGCCGTTTTGTCCACCACAGTCTCAGGACCGAGCGAGGCTGGCTAGGTTATCAAAAAGCCCATAGATCTTTTGATTGTCTCAGCACGTAACCTGTTTGACAGTACAAGATTAGCAACGCCCAGGGGAAATGAAGAAGCTAGGACAAACTTGGCAAGCCCGGTTGGATAGGCCGTTGAGGGGAATCGACCCCATAAAACAACCCTTCTATCTTTGAGAGCTCTCACTTTCATGGTGACTGCTGCCTCCTATGTATGTGCAGTTTACAGGGCAACTGCTTTCTAGGTGGCTGCAACCCCAAGGAGAGCAACCGCTATGTGGTTATTTGGTCCGTTGGTAATTCTCCAGCCTACCCCCCAAGAAGTAAATGCAATGACGAACTGTGCGAAGCAGAATCCCACATTTACAGTCGCGGATTTTCTGCGTTGCTTCACTTCTCGTGAAGCGCGTGAACGGTCAGCGCCTTGAATGTCGTCGAATCTGCAGCCCATGCATATAAAGTTTAGGGCTGAACAAGCAGGATGTTTGTACTGGTGTTCAGTGAGACCAGTGCATTTGACGTGGTACCACCTTTGGCACTTGTAGCATTGCACACCGTTTTATACAGACATTTTGCACCTGTAACGGCCGCAAGTGCTCGCCGCCCCAGTGAGTGTTTGTTGAGTCCTAACACTACTATTTCTGACTCGGGTCACCGTCATAGGGAACAAGCAATATGCGATATAAAATAGATACAATGTAACCTTGAAATTTCAATCAATATGTTATTCGATGACGAATTACAGCAAACGTCTGCAATTGTTTGATGCTCAGGGCACCAATAAGACAAAAATATGGAAAGACAATAACAACGAGAGAATTTAAATCAAAGTTCGAGTTACCCGCGCTCGGCGGTTGGACCCTCAACCATCGTTTAGCGATGACCAGGACCTATTTATTTATTGCATTTACCGTATAATATACATTCTGTCTCCAACAATTATTTGTATTCTCATTTCGCCTCTTGTATTCCTTGTGTATACCTGGGAAAGCGTTCACTCAGTGCGCGCACGCACTAAATCTTGGTTGGGTGGCCACTCATCTTCCTTGGTTTTGAAACGCCGCAAGGATGGACGCGTATTACATGGTTGCCTGTTGAATGTGGCAATAATCATTTCAGTACTGTAGCTGCGAACCCAAATTGCACACCTATATGGTCCCATAGGGGACTCTAGGTGGCTATTTGGGGCTGGCGGTGGACGAAAATGGGGTATGAACTAACTACCCCTAGGGGACCCATGAGGATGAAGTGGGGGCTGACCTTCAGAACACTTTACTGCAGGAAGGCTCATCTACGCACCTGACTTCGACCTGCTTTTGAGTACTACGCATTATTCTTTTGGCTCATCCTTGTTTATTGCTGTAGTGCCCAAAGCAAATACAGATTCACAGTTGACTGTTCACGTGCTGAAACGCCGAGAGGAACCTTCAAAGAAGGGACACACTCGAACAGCGAACACACGGGACAACAGCCACTACTCTGGTTGTCCGCTATAATCGTGGACCAACCTTGGGGCAACGTGGAGACACCGGGGAACAGCGTTCTCCCGAAGCAGGGGGTTCCAGCAATAGTCCTGAAAAAGGGAACAACAAGAACCATCATGAGCCAAAGGCCCAGTAAGTCATGCACACAACTTACACAAATGAGAACGGTGCTAAAGACAACAACACGATGTTATACAGTTCAAATTTAATCCGTGCGCGCTCTCTAGTTTCGACTGCGCATTACATTGCTTTACTTCATGTTCAGCGCTTCTTAGGCTAACGGACGGCCCACGAGTGCAAGAATATAAGCGACAGTGGACGAAACACTTTAAATGCATACACGTTTATTCTCGATAATCGTAAGTGTACGATAGAGTTTTTCGAACCAGTACATTGGGCAATAATCCGCTTCAAGAGATTCGACTTTAACGTCGCTCAAAAGACAAAATAGTCGTTTTGGCGCAAATCCTGGTTTCAATATCTTTGGAAATACTGAAGTCGAAATTTCTGGCATAGTACATACAGTACATCAACTGCAAATGAGCAAAGTTAATAGAAAAATTGGAATATATCGAATGAGTCCCAAAAGTATTAGCTTGGTGATGAAAAAACTTCCCACCATTTACGCAAAAACAACCCTTTACAGGCGTTAGCTCACTTTTCCAAGTCTTATAAATGCAATCATTGCAATTTTCGAGATGAAGTACGTCATCCTGCAGCCTAATAGTGCTTCATTTTGCGGCGTTTCAAGATATGGTCCGAATGGAAATATACGACCATACAGTGTTGGCATTGCATTTCAACAAGAACACTTACACATTTGTTAATGAAACATGTTTGACAACATCTCCAGCTTCCTTGCCTATACGATATTTATACGAAATCTTTTTGTTTACAACATTTCAGGTAGATACTGGTCGATGAAACGTTGCTCTTGGAAATGGTTGGAAGTGACGCTATCATATGGTTGTTTCCATCTTCGATGTTTATGGATGGGCGTAAGAAAATGATGCCATGTCCCACTCTATCATCTAGAATCTTCAGAAGTAAATTCTATTCACCCTACTGCATTGTTTCTAACTAGATTGGTGTCGCGTGGCGTTCATGCGAAACAATGCACGAAAACATGAAATCAAGCTGTTTGTCAATCACCGGGAGGTATACCTCTCAGCCAGTCACACTGCGATGTTCAGGAAGCCAGGTATCTATCGCGGTGTACAAGAATACTCCAATCAATATGACAATCAATGGAATCAAAGATCATGATTACCATGTTCCCCAAACGCTTGAAATACAGGTTTTTCATCACTTCCCGCATGTGTTTTTTCTCCATATTGTTCAAGGTGAAAATAGTTTGGATGGAGTAGCCACTAATATGAACATATAATGCATACTCCGAAGCTGATCCTGACTTAAGTCAATCGGGTGGAGCGGATGTTGGTATGAACGCATACTGCATGCTGAAAAGTTATTCATAGCTCAAGCGAATCAGGTTGAAGCAGCTGTAATGTGAACCTATACTGCGTACCAAGACGTTACTCAAAGCTCAAGTGAATCAGGCTGAAGCATCAACTAGTGTGAATGCGTTTTCAGACTTTATTCATTGCTTGAGTGAATGAGGTTGTAGCATCTACCAGTGTGAACCTTTACTGCATACTCAGACGCCGTTCATAACTTAATTCAACCGGGTGGAGCAGGTTATAT
>JTDE01002964.1:32288-45058 GCA_014338405.1 Paragonimus skrjabini miyazakii | reverse complement strand
TATCTATGTTGCATCAACGACTTTCCACGTTTCACCTTCCGACCTTCAATAATACCGTTAAGAACACCGCTACCTCTCAGAGATAAATCTCGCACTGACTGTAAATTTTTGTATGAGTTCGGGGCTGCTTTTACAAGCGGTGTTTTGAACGTAACGTCCATTATTGGTGTAGTCTGTGTATACTCTTCATTTCGTTTTGTACGTTTAAACATGAAAGGTCGTTTGCAGCTGCTGACATTATTTTGATTCAGTAGTTTTTACTGTCTATACCTACACTTTGTTTTAATTGCTTCCAATTTGAAACCCGTTTCTGGGCGGTTTTTGTGAACTTTTCGTCACCTGAGTGTGAGGTGATTTCGTTCGCTCCTGACAGGCCGTCGTTTGTTTACTATCTCTAATACTTCTGTTGTCTGTCGAACGACTCCACTATTTTCATTCCCATTTGAGATATACAAGGGTACTTATGCGATATCTTTATAGGCCCGGTTCAGAGACTTGAAACCTTCCGTTCACTACAGTTTGGTTTATAGTTCTGGTGGACGATCGATAGGAAGGCAAATTAACACATTTTCTAAAAATGAGCTTGGCAAGCTTTCCATGCGGTGGTTTGACAGTATAGTTATGAACCTTTAGACTGCAATTTTTACCGATGAACTCTCACCGGATAGGGAACTAAGGTGGTCGTTTACGTCCACAATGGAACAGCAACCGGGTAATCCGGTCACCAAACCAGGTTCATTGTGAGTTTGTAAAGCGTTCGAGAAAGAGACAACGTATCATAGTGATCATAATGTCGTGATATCTTACAAACGGCTGATGGTATCGATCGCTCTCATGTAAACGTAGAACAAGCTCAACAAATGCGTTGTGCAACGAAAAACTGAGAATTTTTCATGTTCGTGGAAGGATTAGGTATTCGCAATTAGGAATCATTTCCCCGTATGGAAGATCTGTTCATCAGTATCAGGCTGTACTGAAGATAGTCTAGAATGTGGTACTCTGTCGCTATGACCGGCGGACTTGTTTTCGTAAAATTCTCGACTCTTCTTTACTAATTTCAACGCCTCGTTACGATAATTTCTCGTGCATTTTCAATCGTGAATTGAAGTGTGATTTAATGAATTATTATTGGGCTGTACTTTAGTGTGCACCATAATACCCGCAGGTATAACATAAATCGAGGAACTCGTGTATGATTCCCTTGTTAATCAGTGTGCATTGGCCTAGAGATGTGAATATGTTTTATAATTTTGTTTTTTAACGCTCAATGTATTTGACAATATATAGATCTGTAATCTTTGTAGGTTCCTGACTAGATGCAGCAAACTGTAATCTAGAGGCACAGTATACAAGACACCTCGTGGCTTTTCCTTTCAATTTGTTATCAGAAAAGTGCTCCACATAATCTGTGTGGCTCGTTTGGCATTAATTATAAGTGCCGAACATTATATCTGACAGATCATTCGTCATTACTGTTTGATCGACTTCTGAACGACCGTTACTGCGGCGTCAAACCTACTTGGTATTTAATCGGTCGTCCTAGCTCCTGTTCTGCGAAACATCAGAACTGGAAATCCGATGTTTCTACTGAAACAGTGCGCCTTGTCCCAATGGTCTAATTCGCACGATGGCCTTGCCATAACTGTCCGGAATATGTCTCACGTGGATACAGCTTCGAGTATAGGTTGCCTTATGATCTTCGCTGTCTAGTTTTAAGTAGACTCAATATTCACATGAGTTAACATATTACATGACAAATACAACTACCTTGTGACGAAGAATTTAAGATCTGAAAATTCACAGTTTTCGTGCGGTTAGCAAGTGGGCAAGTCTTATCGTTTAATCAACACTTAAGTAGAATTTTGTTGAGTCTACAACAAGGGTAACCTGGTTAGGAAGTTTACCCACATCAAATCGCAAAGTCCATCTTACCTCACTCAGAATTGTAGACGTGTGTCAAAAACATGAGTAATTATGGTGTGGTTGCTCACTACTATCACTCATCATTGATTATGAGACAACTCAAATGAATGACGGAGTGAGAAATCACGATTAGAACTTTCATTTAAAAACATGACACATAGCACATCTTGAATCTGAAAGTAAGTATACCAGCTTGACGTCTACTGAGAGAAAGCAACTGGGATTTTTCTCTGTAAATTTGGATAATGGTGTGTACTGTCTAAATTAATGGCCATTTGGTCTAATTTTCCACATCAGAAAATAGAAAACTACCGAGGCACATTCGCATAGATTCACTACTTATCTAAGTTGATAGTTCTTTGACTCAAGTTTGAAGTCTGCTGATGATAGAAAGTACTAAAAACTTTATACATTGGCTAACAAAATACACTCGACAACAATTCTTGAACAATTTACTCATGATATTTCGTTACGAATCCGTCCAGTATATTGATTTGCATGGATTGTTACTAAGCAGGAAAATATTTTTGATTGCGTTCAATCTTTTTTTGTTCTGACTTCCAGTTAAGTTCTAAAGACGTTAAACGCCTAACGCCAACCGTTGAGCTCAATTTGGACGAGGCTCTGAAAAATCTGTTATCAACAGAAGTAGACTGGAAAACTGTTCGCACTCCATCCGGTCCGCTTGCCTGGGATACGGAGGTACTGAAAGTTATCTATCAGACAGGATCCAAAGTTCAAGTTCGTTCATTATGGATTTCTCATGATGATCGATATGTGGCAGTCGTCTATTCGCTACGTGACACGTTATATGTTATCGGGATCTGGGCCTTACAGTCAAAGCAACTAATTGCTGGACTGAGAGCTTCACCAAATAGTCAGATCCGGTTTGGCACAGATTTAGGAGGCAATATGTTGGTACACTTTGTTCCATCCCTTCCGGACTCGAACTGGATTGAGGTGGTGGATTTGAATGTGAAACCACTGGGAATCGGTGGCACTTCAAACACAACCCAACAAGTCCCATCTAGAATGATTGACAGTTCTGTTAATCGCGTGCGGATGCTGACAAACTTGTTTGAGATGCCGATTGATGAATGCTATTTTGTACGAGGCGGGAAGATGGTGTTCGCTTGTTCCGGGGAATTCCGACTAACCTCACTTCCAACAATGACGCAAAACTTGCCAGGCCCGTGTGCTTTCGGGAAACAGCTAACAAAGGCCATCTATCATGGTAAGCTGGATATAATATATTCAACAGATAAGACCACTGACGATTTGTTAGCCTACTATAATTTGATCACACAAAGAATCGTACGAGTCAGTAGTGGACGACGTAGTGAAGATATAGAGGATTTCTTTTTGGGTCCACCTCTGCTGGAAACATTTCCATCTGCGAGCTATATGAGCGATGATGGAGGCTGCTTGGCGTTGGTTTATGATGTCATCAAAATTTCCGAAGCGGATGACAGTCACACACAACGTCATAAGGAACGAACGGAGGACTATGTGAAACCACATATACCACGTATCAATTACTTCACATCCCAATACGAGCAAGCCGGATTAGGCACTTGGTCTGCTACACTCGGAACGGCTCATGAGCAAAAAGTTGTGCGTGTTTATGATTTGAAACACACCGGAGCGGGAACAGGTTTACGATGTCAAATTTCCTTGCTGGGAGAAGCTGTATTTCAGCTGAGCACTAAACACGGCTTGTTCACGTTACGTCCGGATCACGCGAGCAGTTCAAGATTGAAACCCATTAAGTTAGAATTCCAAAGTTCACAGCAACAACACAATCAATCAGACAAAACTGCGAATTCGACAAAAACGACAACGGAAATCACACCAAAAGCAATCTTATCTCGTTACTCATCGACCACGGGAGAGTACTTAGGCCAGTCTTATTTGGACCACCCGGTGCTCAATGAATCTCAACTAGTTGGTAATGATGCCTTCCTACTGTTGTGTTGTGGTCCTTCAGGACGTTGGTTACGTCTGCTAGCAGCTCCAGAATTCTCAAAAGTCGTCTATGAAGTGAATGTGGCTAAAGTGCTTAAGCAACATGATGATTATGCTCGCAATGCTTGTGTCTCTCGGGTTTTTACATGTGCATCTGAACCCAGTATGGCGGTGATACAATACACTTGGGCTGAACAGATCACACCCATCCGCATAGCTACTTTTAATTTGCAAGCCCAGTCACCTTTGGTAGCCCAATTTGAAAGCACACTTCCTCTAGTTGATGTGACCGCAGATGGTCAACTTGGCGTGGATGGCACCCTAAAGCTGTATAATCTTCAACAGGGCACGCTCATTGCTACTTTATGCTCACCAGGTTTAATTCCTGGTCTAACTGAAGAGCCACAAATACTGCGCGTACAGATTACCTCAGACAGGGCTTATCTACTCACCGTAATCTATTCCAGTACACAACCAGATCCTTGGTTGTTGGTGATTCAAAATAATCCAGTTTTGAGATTTCCAGTTGTTGGCCTAGTCGTTCTCAGCCCGATAAGCAAGAATGAACCGGAAAAGACCAAAGTGTCACCAAGACCAACTTCCTTACCTTGCGTACGAATTGCAACAGGACACAATGGCCGTTTGATTGTTATCTCTTTGGATGATCACAACGAATTCAAAGTGTTCGCCCTACATGATAACTTAACAAGTGCGTTGGACGTTGTGTACACTAGCGCAGCCGAACGTGTAAGAAGTTTGTTGCCTTTGGGACGGCTAATTCGAGATCCAAGTCTATGGAATAACAAACAGCGGGCAGCCAAAAACGTGGACGACCTATTCACAAAATTTGGCCAATCTATGGCAGCACTGAATCAAGACATTGAAGATTTGTTACCTAGTGACGTTGTTCCTGAGGAACCAGGCGAGAACTTAGTGGAATTGCTTATGAATGTATGATTGATCAAGGTTCATTAATTGTTAAAGCAGATTATAATGTTCAACGCATGCAGGTAGCAAATTGCCTGCTATTCACCCGTACATTTTTTTCGTGTTATTAGAAACGGTTGGGAATGAACAGATAAAATGATATGTATTATTAAGAAGGATGTCACTTATTCAAGAGCGACCAATTATACAGCCATTTTATTTTAAAGAAGTAACTGCAGTTAGAATACTACACATTCAGCAACTCCCGGACCGTACGATTTGAGTAACTCTATGCTATATTTTAGACTAATGGTCCGATGATGATGACGTGTTATGTGTACAACATGCTAGGAAGTTGGCTCGGTTAGGCAGCTTCCAGCTCAATCAAACGTCAGGCAATATCAGCGCACCATCCCATTCTGACGAGAGTAATTTAATACCATTCATGATTTAACAATTCACAGCTGCCTGAACTATTCTCGCAGAGACAAAAAGTCCAGCTCCCAACCGGAAATACTGTTCTGCCGGTCACTGATTCAAAGCTTTGTTATAGTATCTTTCTGTCTGTCGAGTCTAACAGAATAGACTAATAGTTTGAGTTGAGTTTATACGTCGTACCACAAAAATTTAACTAGAGAAACATTCGAAAGTCATAGCTGAACCACGTGCACGATAAGAATATTCTGGTGGCAATCCATTCGACTCATGGAAGGCCGTTCAGTCATACGATACACACAAAAATAACTGACGGATGCGGAAACAATACGTATAATCAATTGTTATGCTAACATGCTGGACATACAGCTTTGTCAGCAAAAGATTTAGGATCTACAAAAGCAGTAAGCTACTGGCAAACAACTGAGAAGTCTCGTTAGTAAACATTGAACGAGGATTACATATGGTCTTAGTTTTCACATTCGGATAGATTTTCCAGCAGTCTCCTTTGGGCAAAATTACGTGAGGCGATTTTCGTTTATGGTGGAGTACATCAGTAAGTCGTATGCTTATCCCGACCGGGATATGAATCCCAGAGTACGTGTTTGTGTATACAAAAAGGTAGATGACATTCCACATATTCTACTTACTGGACCAAGCGTTCGAGCTTGTGGACTAGGCCCAACAGGAATGAGATTAGAGCACAATGCCTTTTATTCAGATCGAGTCCGACAAGGTGCCCAGAGAAATGAGAAGTCACACAAAATATACCACGGATTTGACATGCAACGCTTATTCGTTGCCTGTAATTATGTATCGGTTATTGTGTTAAGCCTTGGTTACAAGCACATACAAAGTCGGCTGGTCAACTAAGGTAGCATTAAGACGACAAACTGTTGAAGCGTTGAAATCGACAAGGGATATAGTTAGGCGACAGTTATCTGTAGTGAGCAGACTAATAGCATCGTCAGCAAGAGGACAGGGCATGAAGACAGTCCAGTGGCCAATCAAGATCACTGACAGTGGACCAACCGAGGTGGTGTAACTGCGTGGTGCATTTTCATTGGATGACGCTATCCAATGGTGGAGTGAGCCATTTTCATGGTTAATAACTGACAATAAGCACTGCAGTACATATGCAGTTTCTAGTCGTTTAATACTAACCACGTATGGCCCGGTGTCACCGCTATGCCGGCCAGTTTCATCTCGTCCAATCCGAAATGCATGATCAGAATGTAATGCAATATCATACTTTCCAGTTAAAGTCCGAAACGTTGTTTGACATCGTGAAGTACAATTGCCATATCTCTCAATCCTAAAGACACTGAGCTTAACAGAAGACACTAGTGGAAATGAGGCAACACCGTGAGACAATCAGCACTGCAATTGGTTAAGGTGTACTCCAATATCGCACGAACATTCGGAATTGCAGCAAAATGATCTGAAGTGGACTCTCTTGAAGAGTAGAAGTGTAATACTACCGTCTTTCATGTTCATCGCACTCAACATCAAGACATTATTGTGGTTTACAAGGACTTCAAAAATTCTATAATCTACACATTTTCCGCTTCAGGTAAGAGGTGAAGTGTGAGTTTCGAGTGAGGCTGCAATCGAGATCCAAAAGTTCAGAATTGTTAAGCATGTTTTTAGATTATTTTTGTGCAGGTAATACCAGCCGTTACGGTCGACGTCTAGTGTAAGTAAGAACAAGGCGACGGTACATGGTCAGATTCTAAGTGCGTGTTCTAATAAGATTGGCAATCCAGAAAGAAGTTATGCCACCCACAACTGACAGCTACCAGACCAACCTGATTGGAAGAACCAATTGGAACTCTAACGTACACGACCAATGACAGTCAAAAATAACCTATTTGGCACAGCCACAAAATCCACCCCTTATCAGCCGAACGACGTATTGCTAGTTTGTAATTAAGCCAGAGTCGGCCCGAGCAGCCGACCTGGGAATTTATACGGCTGGCCAGCGATTATACAGGAACTATGTGCAAACCTGATGAGCGGCTGGATCCGAGTAATAGACTGCTTAGAAAGCATTGTCGCAGTAGATCATAGGAACATTATCAGACAGCGAAGAGTTTGGTGCTTGTCAGAAGAACGGCACAGAACCTACTGCTACCAAGCTGTGCTGAAGGTCACAACCACTTCAACTACACCGAAGGTGGCGACCATGGAATAACCTGAAGTATGCAACCGGTATCGGGTGGGCAGTGAGAGTGTAATCCGATCGATAAACTAACTGCTATATTGGATCCCATATAGTCCTTGAAGTATACCGGACATCGTTTTGGGGGGAATTTAGCCCATAGATGTGAGCGACCTGTACATCTACTTACGTTACAGTGCAAACATTAAAGGCACCAACACTACTTAGTCGCATTCTATGCACAAGCAGCGCAAAATGAGATTCATAAGCTAGTTTGTTAGCTTCAATTACTGAGATCAGCAGAGAGCTACGAGTACGTGTACTCGTGTTAGCCGCAAAACCACAAAAGATGAAGTAAAATTTTAGGCGCTATAGGGAATGAAAACAGAAAGAATCGAATCAAGTGTAAAACTCGTAATGACATGGATAAAAATTATTGTAACACCATGTGAAACACATGTGTCATCTACCCACAAGCTGATAAGACCAAAAAAGGCCACACAATTGCATAAAGGCAACCTAAATACGCAATCCAATTCCTGTCACGTCAGCCAAATTGCCAACCACTGGACATTCATTAACTCGAAAACCGGCGTGTGGCACGCAGTTGTTGTGCACTCGCGTCCTGATCAAACCGTAGAAAGCATGAATTCAATTTGTTTAGGTTTATTACCAATTGGTTCATGCATGTATTCACTTGAAGTTGAGTACGGTAACATGCACTCGACTGAAGGTAATGAAACGATCAGACCTGATGTGAGGTCAGCAAGACCGTAACTGCAGTACCTCCCGTCTTGTGAGATCGTTTAAAATCCATGAGTGCACCTGAGCGGACAACGACGACTGAGGACCCAATTTTCGTGATTTTGATCAAAAACAACTGTCGCTATAATGTTTCCGATATTTTCTATCGAAAGGTGAAAAGAGAGTGGTTTAAAAAGTCACTTTCAGCTTAAGAACGCAAATTGAATAAGTGTTTTCGGCCGTAAAGTTTATCAACCGTACTGAATATGAACCAGTATTCAAGACACTGTAAGGTAAGAAGAGCCACACAACGGTTTAAACTGGATTCGACTACCCAGGATATGCACGATTAATTGCTGTTTCGAAAATGTGTAGGGATGGTCAGCATCGCTTTGCCGGTGGATACCAGACAACATGCACATAGTTCTCGATCCTTGGTATCGACCTTCGTCACATACCTTGTACTCTTCAAATTATTGGTTGTCGCGCTAGAATAAACGTCAGTCACAGCTTCTACTGATTGTGCGCGATATTCCCAACAGTTGGAAAAAAGAACAATGTAATTCACCCTGGAAAAACAATATTTTCGTATTCTTGTATTATGGTGAGTTGGTTCGCAACTGATGAAGAATTCTGCATTGTAAGCTGTCGATAAGCCTTGAGAGGCGCTCTTGTTTAATGGCTTGCGTGCGATCAAAAGCATTACATTTGTCCATGGCACTTTGTACACTGTTCTAGCACTGAAACCACATTTTTTCAACTTAATCTACAGGTATAACTTGATGCAAGAAACTCGCACGTGCGTTGGAGAATCGATGAGAAAGCTAGGCAGTTTACATGCAAGCACCTCACGAGCGAAGAGAACCCGTCCGGTCTGTTTCGTATCAAACGATAGATAGACTAAAGTGAAAGGACGCAACAACGGCCGAACTCACCTGTATCCGTACATTCCAAGAGCAAAAGTATACAGCTAAATAGGTAAACGGAACCGAGACTGTGCTTACGACCTCCTCTGTGAAAATGTCCGGGGTCACGGGGTGACTAACTGATGAGATAGACGACAAATAACAAAAAGGAGAATAGCCGGCAAGTCGTCTAAACGATCAACACCGAGAAGTGAATGAGCTTAAATAAAAGCGCGATGAGCGGGGAGCAGAGCCGCGCGCATACCATGTCTGGTCCCCACTGGTTAACTCCTAGGTGCCTTTGTCCAGTTTCTGTTCACTAATGCAAGTAAATTTGCATGTTTTTGATGAACTTGATATGATTTGAGTGAGGTTCAAATCAATGTGTATTCCGTCTTACCAGCTATCTTGTAATATGTCGTATTAACTATTCAACCCTATTCGTCAAAATAAAGAGCTGTAGTGTTCTATACTAAACACGCTAAGTTGTCATGAACTCTCGAACGAATAACCATTCGACGGAAAAGGTTGACAACATTCAGTTGACCGTCACTGCCAGTTAGTATCGTAAAACTCAGCTCCGAGTCACCATCATCTCCCTAGGTGCATTTGTAAATCGTAAACAACATGGAATACTGCAGCACAATAAGATAACTTGTGCATCACAAACCTTGCGAGTTGGCAACTCAGGCAAAGTTTAGTCAAATAAAAACGGTAAGCTGATGTCACCCAAGGGCAATTCGGAACAGTCGGCGATATTGAAAACAGCTCTAAAGATACGCACTGTATCGGTGTAGTATCAGAGAACCATGGCAGAGAATGACTAAAACGCAAAGATCAGTTACTTTGAATTCACAACAATCAACCACTTCACTTTATGGACACCTTTTTTTATAACTTACTCAAGATGACAGAACCGAACAGAGCTAAATGAATGCGGGGCAAGTAGTAAGGCAAGGGTTGTCTAATGAGTTAAACAATATATTTTACTCAATCGTGAATGCATAAAGAATAACGTTTTTTCAATGGTGTAGGAGGAGGTACACCAAACATAGAGGGAGAGAAAAGGAGGATTCAGTATACAATGCTAATCGTAAAGACCTGTTCCAAAATACGAAAAAAAAATACTACCCGACTCAAAATGCCGAAATAGGTAATAGCAAAAATATGTTATGAAGAGGTGTACACAAATGGTCTGGCCGTAAAATCAATGTACAAATGTTTTGGGCACAAAAAGTGATAAGGTAAACTACGGAAAAAATAGTTTGTACAATTTGAATAGAGGAGGGCGACAGACACAGGTTCCCGGGCGACCGATTAAGTCACCAACTCAAAACAAATTGCCTATGCACCTGAGACAAACCGACATGTATGTGCTCCGGGGAAATTCGGGAAGTCGATGACAAACAAGTCAGCGAGGAGAAAGGAATCAATATACAGTTGTCACACATAAGCCCCAACACATGTACAAAGGCATCGGAGCGCAGCGACCGTCACATTCGCATAAACCGCGTCCTCAAATACGCACATCTCTATCGACTGGAAATTGAGTTCCAAGGAACCAACGAAATGAAGCTAATCAAGTATGTAAGAGAAGCAGACGAGTTCGTAGGTCAGTATGATCTCATTCGTCAGGCTAGCTGTTTCCCGTTGTGTGCACATGGTTAGCCAACGAGATCAGTGGTAGCATAGAGCACTTTAGTGTCGATGATATGCTTACAGGTTCGATTGATGGAGCTGCGTCGCCAGTGGAATTTCTTTCCAGTTTGTTTTGGCAGTTGCGGCTGGCATGAGTGTCTGTATTTTGATAGGAAGCAGCTGAATGTTGAAAATGCTCCACGCATAGTTTGCAACTCCAACTGCCCTCGGGTGGTTCGGCAAGCGGAGGAGTCAGACAGTAAAGATGATAGCCACGATCACAGTCATCACAAAACAGCATTTGTTCCTGCGAAAATGGGTATATAATTGATCATGTGCTAGGAATTTACCATAAAACAGCAATGGATTTCTATTTCGAGTCAAATCAAAGCGTTCAAGGAGCAAAACACCTGAGACCGTTTACGGCTAGAATCAGCAAGTTAATTTGCGTGAGTACTATCCAACAGGATCGCACTTGAAGTTTGTCCCCGCCAATTGGCCCACATTAAGTGGACTAATCGCGTGAGCAATATGGCAGTTCACCGGGGCGTATTGCGGAACAATCGGGATGCGCGATCAATTGGTCAATTAATCACGGTACACAGCTTGCGATGGTTGGGTCACGTACTCCGTATGTCATCCGATCGTTTACCGTACCGGGCATTATATGCTGAGGCCACTGACAGTTGGGTAAAACCGCGTGGTGGTTAACCAACAACGTGGTCACGAAATATGAAGACCTTGACCGCTCCACTGAGCAAAGTGGGTAGGTGTCGCCTGCCTGGCTGGTGTCCTCGTGATCACTCAAACCGCTGGTTAAAGACGCTATCCGAGATGGCAATGTGTCGCAGTCAATGGCGGACCTGTATCCATATCATTGCTAGTTCTTCCGCTTAGTCTTGTTTTGATAATGTTCAACCTTCTTAGTAACGTTTTCTTCTAGGATATTCCATGTCACTGTTGAGGTGAGCGGCGGCTTGAGTCACAGTACCTTTTGATCAGGCTCATGGCTGTTATGATGATGATGATGACTGCTTGCAAACATTTTACTTATGAATTTTAACTACGAGTATCTGAAAAGTTTGCTTAAATCTACACAAGTGGACAGTATTCAGTTTGTGTGCAAGTAGTGGTGTAATTTAAAAGATGACAGCGAAAGTCACAAGATAGAAAGTTTACCATCAATATGTGAATCAACAAAATTAATGTGTCGTCTTCTGTACTGGAATATAAGGGTCACATACAGGTAGACGAAGTTAAGAGACGGAGCCAATTGTGATCAAAATAAACAAAGGTTATTCGAATAAAGTTATCGCGGCGACCTAAATGTGCTTGGTTCGGCTAATCGCACACTAACCGACAGGTGCAATGTCAACACAACTTGCTACTGAACGCAGAAATGAGTACATTTGCTTAATTAACAACGCATTGACAGATTGCAGAATGTCTCTCCTTATGTGCCTGAATAACACAGCGAAAGCTTTGAAAAAGGTTGCCTTGTATCCTGTTTTAAGCAGGTGTTTGCAGATTGAAGAGGATGAGTTTGGCTCATGGTAAACCTGAGCTACCAATCTCACACGATACATTTAAACACTACACAACGTACTCACCGATCCGGGTACCCAGTAGACGACTATTCCCAACAACGTTGTGCTCTCCGTAACTACAGTAAAACTTGTGGATCACGTAGAATGTAATTTAAACGTCTTGATTATCCTTCGTAGAAGACCTTACACGTACCATAACACGCAATTGAGCCGCGTAGTACGTTCTAGAAATAGTGACATCTAGGTGACGTTTCAGTTGCTTGGAAAATTGGTCACAAACCAACGGAATTTCTAAGTATATGTGATGAAAATCTACTCGATTCACCGCCTATCCAAACCCCGACACAACAAGAGTTCTAACAAGAGACCAATCCAAACGTCGCGTTGAAGATACTGCATCAGGATTGGACAAACCGTCTCAATGTTACGCCTTCTGTTATTCGCTTATTTCTTTGTTCCGTAATGCACCCATTAACATTCAGTTTGTGACTTTGTATGTGTCCGTATGATCATCCAATGAGTGAC
>JTDE01002964.1:20383-30383 GCA_014338405.1 Paragonimus skrjabini miyazakii | reverse complement strand
AGTGACTATGATTTGTTTAATACTGTTGTACAACCATAAATTCGGCTGCTTGTCTCATGAATATGAACTACTTACTGCAACCAGTGCGAGGTCTTCTGCTTATTACTTGAGTGGAGGTTTCAATCCTAGTACGATTTCAAGGGCTATTCGAAGTCCCTAATTCAGAGTATTACAGTATACCAATCTTTTTTGGGTACAGATGCTTTCTTCGACACTTCGCGGTTGGATGCCGGACGTCCTTTATGAAATGCTCAAGATGGTCCTTCTCTAAGGTAAACAATAACGTCTTTTTGTGGACAAGAGCACTTTCTCGTCAGTTTTTTTGTACAGATGCGGCAGACTCGGATAAGCGAGGTGCGTAGAACACTGCTTGATTTGTAAAAAGAAGAATTCGAGAAATGAACCTATTGGCCAGTACACGTTGGTTTTCGGTAGATGGACCCCGAAATCAAACCACGTTTTCCGGGGTATCAGAACATCCAAGAGAGAATTCGTTTTATTGTTCCTGTCCCACCATAATGCCGGGGTGCACAGAATTCATTGCAGCATATGAGCGGTTTGCACTGGATATACTCTTGGCTATAACCAGTACGTCACCCACATATCGTCTGTGTACAGATACGTTCCCAACGTGATTTACCGCTTTTGGCCTACGTATATCATCTATGGTCATTCTAGTCGTCTAACATTTTTGCCTACTATTACTCATCCGTGTTCACATATTTTACTTATGCATCGGGTATCAGTTACCATTGTTCGGTGCACCTACGACATGCGGATGTTATCGACATGGGAGACGACTGTCCAATTCAAACACAGGGTTGCATGTGAAACATGTTCTCACGAACTGTTAACAAGTAACAAAAGTGATCGTGAACACGCAAAGAAACCGGGAGATATCAATATCAAGGACAAAATTCTTGAAGCCTCAGAGAGCTGCATTATTTTGTGACGGAATCCGTCCCTTGTGTCACCATCGGAGACAGTCAAGGTTTTGCATTGTGGCTATCACCATTTTTTAATGCAGCTACTGACGATTGGAAGAAACCGTATGGCGGTCATAGTTATTGAAACCATGAAACAACTGCTGAGTGAAGGAGAGGATTGCGCAACCATTCACACCACTATTTTGAAATGCCCTAAGGTAAAACATTAAAAACACTAGGGACGGAATACTCTGTACCTATGACAGAAGGTTCTAGGCTGCGAATTGAGAAACCACTTCACGAAAGAGATCCGTAATATTTGGGAGAACTATAACATACCCTATTTAGACGTGTACAACTGAGACAATCTACCTCACATTGATAATACTCCGACACTTAAAACCGCTGAAAGTAGATAGCTTACATCATTCTCCGAGGTGCCACAAAGCCAGCAGGTTTTGCATTCAATACATTGCCATCGATAGGTCTTCACAGAAGCGATCATGTTCGGTGTGAATTGTAGGCAGGAGAAATGAGCGCATCGACCGCAATCAGAACAAGATAACATACCCTCGGCAGAACCGGTTTTCTTGTTTAGGCGAACATCACCTAAGCAAAAGTCGCAACTGAACTCGTTGTCATGCGTGGTTGTCGAGGACCGACTAGTACCACCAGGCTCCATAACTGAAATTAAAAATGGACAATTCATTTAAAACACAACAGCGTGGATACCACTGGGGATTGACAGTTTGGTCAAAGTAAAACAAAATGAGTGAATCACTTGGTCTGATGAGCAAGAACTTTGTGACGCCGTCAGCTAGCGAAAGAAAATTGAAGCGTAAACTTTCGATCAACACAAAGCACAAAAGACGAACTAAATATCATGATACGAGATTCCATACATGGCGTTATGGTTCGAAAGGCAAAAACGCTGAACGACATCTATAACGCATTACATGATGGCGAGCAACGTATAACAACGACCTAATCGAATGATCACACAGATAGGTGATGTGCAAGCTAGACGTTTTCAAGTTAAAATAATATGGACATTCTGTTTTCAAGAACTTTCAAACATTCATTGGGCAAACCTGAGAGCGATTAAAAAAAATAGCACAGTTCTAATAGATGGCGAGTTGTGGACAAAATAAAAACTAGACTACGTTTCCATCGATAAAAAATATACGAAAGAAAAATAAGTAAAATCTGATGGTACAATAACTGCGGGAAAAACGTTGTGCAAAATTAACATCACACATAAGTGTACATAAATGGTATGTGAGCTCAACGAAGTGACAGCTAATCCGACATGTAAGAAATAATCAATGGCCTAGACAAACCGGATGGGCTTCGCGTATTACGTTCATATAAGACACTTGCTTCTCGCGTCCGGATCGACTTACGGATTATGATTTCAAGACAAGACGAACACATATATGCAGAAACTTGTTGCGTGATTCCGAGCAAATACAACTTCTGAAAACTGTCGGATGCGGGGTGGATAGTTATACAAATTAATTTGACTCTCGAAATATTTCTGCTACAAATTTCTGACCCTCTGGAGCCGGTACACTAACTTCACAAATTCAAACCACAGGACGGAGTAACAATCGTCTACAGCGTACACAGGAACCCTGGCTCAGTATTGACATGGAAATCATGCTGATCGACATTGAATGCTTCCGTACGAAACACCTAGCAAAGAACAAGAAATCGGTGGAGGTATGACTGTATCGACCTCTTAAATTTAATCATGTGAAAATTCGACCCGACCTTATCCCTTTCAAGTGCTTACCCCTGTATAATCTACTTCTCCTGTTTCCGACCGTTAAGTGGACCTTGACCCAGATGTCTTCGTTTTGTCCTGCCAATTTGATAATTGTGCGAATAGCCAGTTGTCCATTATCGCCCAAGTGGTGCGTGCACCACCTTTCTGGAACTCGCCTCGTTCCCGTTTTTTAACCTCCTGACTGCTAAAAAGAACTCTGCTGGGTATGAACGTCACACTATATGATTATAGTTCATCTTTAGCCTGTATGGCACTAAACTGGAATCCATCTCCTGGAAACGATGTGTGTGACACTGTCTACTTATTCACACTGATTATCTGTTTAACAGTGCTGTGGTGTTGTGAATGGTTGGGATCGTCGGTTTATCGCTACGTGTTGTTCAACATCTTCGTAGAAGTCTGTACAATGACTACCGCTAATATGTCAGGAACGATGCAATGGACCTGAAGTATATTACACTTACTCAAAGGATAGAAGTAAATGTCTTATTGTTAAAAACACTTTTCATTAGCACACCTATTTACACTTGCGTATCATCATCATCATACACAGCTATACATCAGTGGTTCACACTGATACTTAACTGTCACACAACCACGAAGGAAAAAAAACCTATATAGCAAGAGAGAAGAAGGAAAGAATGGAAGGGGAAAGAGACCCAACTACTAAAAATAGCTACGTCTATATTCAAACATACACCACGGTGCCTACAACTTGCAAACAAACAACCGAGCTGTAAGTGGCATAAACTCCATGAAGTCTGTATATCAGTGTAGATATTAAAAGCACTTGGATGAGTGCGCAGTAACTCAGCTTGCCTAAATTTTTTGACATTTGCACAGATCCTCGGACTCCCATTAGCCAAAGTACATGGCAAATAATAACTTCCAAATAAACGATTTTATGATCATTTTGTTTGCCCATAAATTTTCCTAATAACAGACGGCTCCATGATAGAAATAAGTCCGAACGTTCGCTATGGAGCTCACTTTGCAAACAACAGCAACAATTGGCACAATTCCAACAACTTGAGACAAAAGACGTGTTTGTTTGTTGTGCGGATTATCAGGGAAACCGCTTGAACGTACAAAAATTGTGCGCCATACCAATTGAACGGAAAATAAGACTAAAAAAGTATTGACATGATAGCTGTTATTAGTTACCGGAGAGTAGAGTACTAACTTGTAATGACCCACGTTTGATAGATGAGTTATACTTGACCCGAAAATGAATATTAAAAACAGAATTGGATCCAAATGAAACGAATGTATAAATAATTTCAACGAGCGAACCTCAATCATTTCGTGCAGTAAGGTAGTTCTGTTCAAAGCCAAACGGCAACATTCAAGGCGAGTTGAGCTGAAGTATGCGAGCAACTGTTGGGACAGTTCATAACGAAGCACCAGTCAATCGTCCGACCGATTTACGTGTACAAGTGCAACAACTCGACACACAATAAATATGTAAACCAAATTTTACCTCGTGCAATAATTACCAGTCGGCTGCCATGCAAGATGTCTTTGAGCTTGGTCTCTTCTGAATCACATTCAATGAAATGATTAATCTATGTGCTGGTGATCTGTTACTGCGTGATTCTTAGCTGAGTGCGCGGTTGGAGTATCCTGAACTCAGCTGTTATAGCTTGCAAAGTAGTCGACGGTTTCAGATGAGAAGCCAACAGCTAAAAGTAACAAGATAAAGTGGCACAGTGTTAGTGAGTCCATTCCCCCCCCCTCCAAAACCGCCTACGTGCTCGAGAGCAACGATTAAACCAGTCGGAATGAGCGGAACTGTCCAGAATGGTCGAGAGGTAACCTTGGTCCGATCTTTATTTCGCTATGCTCATTGGTAGCCTAGTGATCCTAACTACTTTTTTCGGTAGCTTTCCTTCTACTTTATAATTCGAGAATGATCTTAGGTCACTACGCACCATATAAATACTTTGTATTTTTTCGCCTTGTCGCTCACGTTTTTGGGACGCGCCTTTCGGTTTGTTTTGGGAGAAAACACGGAGACAGTCGCTGTATTTTCGAGACAGAGATTTTCCGGGTTAATTATTACAAGGAGGAGAGTTCGATTTCTTCCAAGCGCACTGCGATATCGAAGACGAACCAGCTTATCTTTTCGAGGGTTTACAACACAGACAAACCGTGAAGGAAAGTAACGGTTGTAAAATCTTTAGAGAGCATGGAATAGGCGCTCGGCAAACAACACGTCCTGCAGATGAGAGAAAATGAACTAGCACGATGGTTACGCGGTTCAACATTTTTTTCGGTAAAAAAAATGGTTATCACAGAACAGAGATGTAATAAACAATACGTTGCCAATAGTTAGTATCTATCGGAAAATGATGAAGACAGTATTTTAACGTTAGATAATAGCATCAAGAAATAAGTTAGACAAGATATAAAGAGGACATGGGGGCAAACTCACTGGAACTGCCTTGATCCTGTATGTCATGTGAACGCGAGGACGAAGGTGCGGCAACACACTCAATTAACGACGGCCAGATAGATGAACTAACGCAGTTTTTGGTGATCGCTGACTGGCTCGGAACAGAGGATGTAACGGAAGATCCGAAACCACCGTTGGATTGGGGGTGCTGACAAATCAGATGGCCTGATGACTGAGATTCATTTGACACAGGAATTCGACCACTTCCAACGCGTGTGGCCTAAGTATGTGTAAAGCATATACTCGAAATATTACATTTTGTTTTAAGAAGCTTAGGAATCAGGCAAATAAGGAAACAAGTCTAACATGACTGTCACGGAAATTCTTGCCAGGATTCGTTACATTGTCGTAGGACATACAATTCAAAATTGCTCGGAGGTGTTACACGACGTATTACTTAGCGACCCAATACTTTCCTCGTTCACCTTTCGTTTTCAATTCCCGCTATGAAACTAACGACATTTTTCCAATCGTAATTTCCGATATACGGAATAGATTATGCTTTTCGTAATATAATTTCTGGCTTCCGCATACAAGGTGTGACAATAAACAGAGGCAGAAGAGTAAGCCAAATGATAAAACAACGATAACAAGTGTCTAAAAAAATGTTAAGTGGGTTTTAACGTAGCTTTGAGTACTGTGGGCAGAGATACAGAGGTTTCCAAACACAACACCATAATCTATAGGTATGGAGGATTCACCAGTCGCTCCTTAAGTGTGAATACGAAAGTTCAATTAAACTCATGATAAGAGTACGTATGTAGGCCATTTAGATGAAGCAAAGAATGAGTGGGAGCATATTTACATGAAGGTGTGGCAGTCACTTACATTCTGGAAACGTAAAAACTCTCATTCTGAAAACCACCCCGAACTGCAGACTAACTCTTTCCAGTACATTATGGTGCATTTACAATTTCATGTGGTCTTTTCGTAATAAACACCATAGCAACGGGTTCCTGTCAAATCGATTAGCATGAATCTTCACTGGAAACGAAATTAAGGTCTTACTGGCACGCTTAGTTTACCGTATGAACTACAGACTATGAAAAATCCCGCTTAGGTTTCAATCTCCATAGCAACAGGTGAGATTTTGCTGAGGAGAGTTACGTTTTCCTCAAAAACTATCTGGTCTTGGAAATAACACAGAAAATATCTTCTAACCTTTCGGTTCAGATTTTTCACATCACTGTTGTGAATAGTCGCTTTTACCGCCCTTTTTCAACCCGCTGTTGACTGGCGAACTGACGTTTAACCGAACAAATCCCCACGGTTCGGAACATGGTAGCAATTTTTCCACACATATTGAAGTCCAGTACTTGACATTCGTTTGGCTACCAATACACAGCTCTCCCAGAAGTCACTTCTTCTGTTGTCTTGATTGGATTCGAGTTTTTAAAGATCACGCGCTTTTGTATTCCCAGTCTGTGATCTCATTCATTCTTCCGTTACGGTTGACAAAGCAGTTATAACAGCTTTCCACAATTCGAGATGGTGGGCACAACCTGTTCTCAACTAGTCAGTCGAATCAAGAGAGACAAATAACTGAGGGTGGATGAAGTGCCAGTGATCAAAACTACAAGTCACTTTTGGTGAAACCAACAAGTTGACTCAAATATGACAACTTGCACTGCTGTCCGCGATCCTGATAGTCAAATCTAGCATGGTTCGTTGTTACCTCAGCGTGGGACCTTCACTATACCTCCTCCAGTCTCCACTCAATCGTGGATGAACTGCCCGAAGCTGCGCAATATGGAACAAAGCCACCGTCGCCTACAAGCACTCCTTAACTCAACTTACCCTAACAAATAATCTGTATATAAATTAATTAAGCTTCCTTGTCACCACTTTGTTGTGCATTTGCAAAGTATAGGCACTTGGTGTTGAGTATCTGCGATTAAACAAAGTCTTGTTAAGAATGAGACCTAATCTCTGCTTCTTCTTTCATTTCTAAACTTCGTCTCACTGTTGTAAAACAGCTAAGCATCAACATCAACCACTGCCGATGATGATCGTTTATCCAATTAACCTAATAAACAAAAACGAACATGTGGCCACTAGTTTTCGAACACTGGAAATCGTTCGACCTTTTCCGCATGTAAACAACGAAAGTCCGCCCCGTAAAAGAGAATTCAGCGCTATTCTGTTGTAACACACGTGTCTCTTTAGAAATAGAGGCTGTGACGGTTATAAAAGTCTGATACATCATTATCATTA
The DNA here is from genome assembly GCA_014338405.1 of Paragonimus skrjabini miyazakii. Taxonomy (NCBI): domain Eukaryota; kingdom Metazoa; phylum Platyhelminthes; class Trematoda; order Plagiorchiida; family Troglotrematidae; genus Paragonimus; species Paragonimus skrjabini miyazakii. Next base: position 22,999 of record JTDE01002964.1, on the reverse strand, counting down.
ACAACGTCGTCAACAGAAATACCGCCATCCTAGTGAAATGAACACAAGTCGTTTGGTCTTGGGAATTACCCGCTGCCAGAAACCGCTTACAAAGCATATAACACAAGAATCGTGTATATCAATTAGCGCAGCCTCAGAACCGGTTGTCAATCGCACGCAGATGTCAAACACACTTCCAATTCTTGAATCCCAGTCAGTCTTCTTGAGGCTAAGGGTTGCCACCATCATCAAAAGCAGCATCAGCGTCATAACAGCCATGAACCTAACAAGAAGATACTGTGGCTCGAGCCGCCACTCACCTCAACAGTGACGTGGAATATCCTAGAAAAAATGTTGCTAGGAAGGTGGAAAATGAATAAAAGACTAAAGGAAGAAGTAGAAATGGTATGGATACAGGTATGCCACAGAAAGCAAAACACTGAAAGCGGGAATTACTGCTGATGAACACCAATCAGGAGGTACCTCTTCGGATTCCCAAGTCGTCTTGAAGAGTTTCGTCAGTCTTGACATCAACCATTCTCCGCAATACTTGAACAGAGAAGGAGTGAGGAGGTTTGAATCAGGAGCCTTATTGCGCTTCAATAACACAGGTTTCAGGACCACTTCTGCTTCCGACGGAGGACCATTTGGAACACAAAAAGTGACCAATCGATTCCGTCGTCCACATTATCTGGTTTACGCCAGGTGAACTGTTCCTTAAAATGCTCACCTGGTGATAAGTGAATTATCCTTTTTACATATAGTCTCACTTACACCGACTCGACGGCCAGTATAACCACGGATCAGGGAAAAAAGTCTTTTGCTATTCCCACATACAAAGGTTCTTTCCATCTCCTTCGATTGTTCGACCAAGTAATGCTCACGGTCTTTGCGCAAGCTTTTAGTCAGCTTCCGTTTAAGTTCTCGAAGGTCGTCTCACATTCAGAACCACATGGAATCGAGCAACGCTTGTTCAGGAGGTTTATTGACGTGACGGAAATCCAGTTCTGTCGCAACTGAACAGCTCCTTCGAAACATACCTCTTCACAGCATGGTTCCATAATTGCGCCAATTTGTCTCCAGTGTTCCTTAGGATCACTCACCGGACTCGAACTGGGCAACGTCTTCACCAACGCCTTTTGGTAAGCGTTCCTTACATCCTCATCGCTCGAATGCAAGTTAAGCATCTTACATTTACGAGCGTAGATCCTCTGGGCAAATGACAGAACGAAACGGGCACGCACAACAGTATGGTCCAACAGACTCGACAGTCCTTAACAGAGTGGCACCACCTGTAACTGACTGTTATATGATCCAACTGTGTCCACAGCTGTGAAGTACACGGAGGTCTCCATGTAGCACAGTGCTTCTTCTTGTGTTGGAATGCAGTGCTCGAAATATAAAGACCGTGGGATGCGCACAGCTGCAGTAGTCCTTCGCCATTGTCGGTGCGTTGTGTCCGGACACCAAACATACCTTTCAGCCGCTTCTCATTCCGAGATGAAGACGACCAAGCTGAACATTAAAATCGCCCGCTAGTATGATGATGGCCGAGTGTTTAGTTTGTCTCAGAAGGTCAACGAGGGCGTCATAAAACGCATCCTTGGTAACTTCCGAGCAACTGTGCGTTGGAGCATATGCCGATATAATGAATAAAAAACGCTCTTCTGATTTGCCTCGACAGACTTCACTGGGATCCAATCGAACAAACGTTATTCTGCTCTGGATCTCACTGAGATTTCCATTCCAGCTTGACCGCGAGATTCAGCTTCGGCGTCACCAGAAACCCTGAGATAGAAGCGCTTGGATGGACAGTTATCTAGAGGTGAGCTTAAACGGATAACCGTGCTAGAATCGTAGACTCGCGTCTCCGACACACAGCACACATCAATACCCAGACTTGAGAGAGTACTTGTCAGAGCAGCTTGCTGACCGACTTGTCGGAGAGTGTGGACATGGAAGGCGCCAATGTTTACCCGTTGTCTTGGCCTCAGAAAACAATCATCGCCCGAAGGCATATGGAAGGCAGAGGGAATAGGGGGTAAAATAGTAGGAGAAAGTCGAGATCGGTTAGCAGTGTCGCTGTCGAGAGAACGATAACTTCTGATACTTCCCGGTCGTGTATGCCGCGGAAGAGGGTTGACTTGAGGGACCTCACCCCAAGTCTCTGACTCAAAAGTCTGACCTGCGAAACAACATGATACAGGGTTATCTTGGGGGACCCCACCCGGAGCCAATGACTCAAGAGTCTGACTCACTTGGCAGTGAGGGGTTTGCCTAGTCCGAGGGTGCAGTGAATAAGATAATGATATCTGATTCTGAGCACTGCTGCGCGCAGTGGATGTACTGGAAACTATATCAGGCTTTTGCGAGATATCAGATGTTTTTCGGCCGTATTGGATAATACGCCGGCGGTCACGGTCAACCGTTGGGCGATCGGAGTGCTTTTTGTTTGGAGGTACCTTCAGTAACCCCTTTCTTCCTGAAGGCAGTGCTGCAACTATAAAAATAGTTATCATATAGATTGAACATCACCCACAATTGATCGCAGCTGTCGCATTCCCATACTTCTCAGTCGGCCCCTTTCGAAAAGAAGCACTAGACTCGAGTTTCGCTCTCATTAGAGCTCGTCAGTAG